>PVJH01023249.1:0-35171 GCA_004026705.1 Nesogale talazaci | reverse complement strand
AGTCACTAATCCGTGTGTTGAAATTTGTAGTTAGCCTACAGTCGCTCCTTCTCAATAGTATTTTAAATTGATTAGCATGAGCTAAATCAATGACGCTGTAAACAGAAGTTTTTTAAGTTTTATGCTCCATGGAGACGATATTCTCTACCATAAAGTAACGAATATTCTCTACCATAAAGTGACAAAGTTGGCTCTAGGTGAACCAGAGGCATATAGGAAGCATAGATTCAGGAATGGATTTGGGGCTTGCATTTAATCTGAGTTTCAATCTAAGATCTAGTAGTTCCTGCCACCTGGCTCTTCTTGATACTCGCCCTCATGGGTGCTGTAGCAAAATATGGAGAAGAAACTCAATGGTGCCTGACTATCACAAGGCTTGTTTTCAAACAAGCAGCCAATTCTGTGTGAAGTCAACTAAGCTCACATGGAACACGCATGCTAACATCCGTGATCCAAAAATTGTAAATAATAATATCAATCTCTGAGCAGGGAATAGTATCCGAGCTTAAAGTGTGAGGATCTGGCGCCCAGAAGGCTCTGCATGACAGTGGAAGCCCACAATAAATTTACCAGAACATTATCTGCACAGGGAATAAGCTTCTGGTGATATACCCTCTGATTATAGTTGAGGGATGGGAATAACCTGGTTACTAGAGAGAGAGTATTGGAGAGATGACTGTGATAGATAAAATGATATAAATCTGACTTCAGTGGTTAAAATCTTGTCATCTGATTTCTCTTTTGACATACTTTGTGCTTGATCTGATCATTTATTTATTTATTTATTTATTTCATATTGGGGTTTCTTTTTGTTGCATTTGGTCATTGTTAGTAGGCTTATTGACTCGAATGTGATGGGTTTTCCTTTGTTTTTTTCGTACATGAGATCCAGGGTGGATGAACCTACATAAACAATAGCTAGGATAAGGGTTCCTGGGGGTATGGCTTGGGAATTAGGGTGGTAACGGCAAACTGATATTAAGGAGTACAAAAAGGAAGAAAATGTTTTGGAATTAATTGTGGTAGGAATTGTTCAACATCCTTGATATTATTGAATTGTGGAATGGTATGATGTCTGGATTAGATGCTAATAAAATGGTCATAATGGAAAAAATAAAAAAAACTTTATTGTTGAGCAAATGATAATTATACAAACATGTTCTACATGATTGTGAAATGAGGTTATCAATATCAATCACAATATTTTCTCCACTTTAAAAAAAATACTTTTATTGAAGTCTCTTACATTTCTTAACACAATCCATTAATTCCTCCAATGTGTCACATTTGCACATATGCCGCCATCATCATTTTCTTTTTGGGGGGGGGGCATCACTGCCCTCTGGTGGTCATGGGAGCTACCCAGCCTTGCTGCTTCTGGATTTGAACTGCCAAGCCAGTGGGCTGCACTCGACCACTACACCACTGGGGGTCAGCCCTATTTTCTCCACTTCTATTCATGTCTTCATGACTGATTCCCTTTTTTCTTCCAAAATTGTTGAAGCAATGAAGAATTCTTAAATACCACGGATTAAAAGACTTGAAAGTTCATAGGATGTAATTTTTGGTTCCACTTGTAGTTGTAGTACTAGTGGTTTTTCCTTAACTGTTCTGTTGGGGAAATTTTTGATGACTTTTATTTTCAGTTAAAAGATCACTTTAGGGCTGAGCCCCGGTGGCGTAGTGGTTGTGCGCGGGACTGCAGCCCATTGGGACGGAGGTTCAATTCCAGCAGTGGGGCTGGGCCTCCTACTCCCACTACCAGAGAGCAGTGATGCACACCCCCCCCAAAAAAAACATCACTTTATTGGGGCTTTTACAGTTCTTATAATAACCCATATATCAATTTTATCAAGAATATTTGTGCATATGTTGCAATCATTATTTTTGAAATATTTGCTTTCTATTGAACCCTCGGTATCAGCTCCTCTTTTTACCCTCTGCCCCCTGGTGACCCCTTGATAAATTATAAATTATTTTCATATCTTACACTGACCTCTGTCTGCCTTCCCCATGGTTTCTATTGTTCATCCCCCTGGTGGGGGTAGTTATGTATACACCTTTGTGATCGGTTCCCTTTTCCTCCCTCCTCTCCCCCTACCCTCCTAGTATTGCTACTCACATTCCTGTTTCTGGATTCCTTGTGTCCTGAGCGCTTATCTTTTATCTGAACCTGTGTACGTGCTCCCATCTAGCCCACAGTGAAAGGCAGGACTGGGCTCATGATAGTATAGGGTGAGGAAGCCTCAAAGAACCAGAGGAATATTGTGTGTGTGTGTGTGTGTGTTTTGGCATCACTGCCCTTAGGTGGTGGGAGTAGGAGGCCCAGCCTTTGCTCCGTGGAGCTGGAATCGAACCTCCATCCCAGTGGGCCGCAGTCCCGCGCACAACCACTACACCACTGGAGTTCAGCCTGAATATTGTGTGTTTTATCGGTGCTATATTGGGCCCTGGTTGACTCATCCCTTCCTTGTGTCCTTTCTGTGAAGGGATGTCCCTTTGTCCACAGATGTGCTTTGGGTTTCTACTCTGACTCCCCTCATTCTCAACAATATAGTTTTGTTTGTCTGTTTGTTTTGGGTCTTCTGATACCTGATACCTGATCCTGTCAACAACTCATGATCACACAGGCTTGTGTGTTTCCTCCATGTGGGCTTGTTGCTTCTCAGCTACATGGCCCCTTTTTTAACTTCAAGTGTTTAAGAGCCTAGACGTTATATCTTTTAATAACTGGCCACCATCTGCTTTTTTAAAAAAAATCATTTTATTGAGGGTTCAACTCTTATCACAATCCAAACATACATCCATTGTGTCAAGCACATTTGTACATTTGTTGCCCTCATCATTCTCAAAACATTTGCTTTCCACTTGAGCCTTTGGTATCAGCTCTTCATTTTTCCCTCTCCCCTCACTCATGAACCCTTGATAATGTATAAATTATTATTTTGTCATATTTTGCCGTCTGCTTTTTTCACCACATTTGTTTACACACCCATTTTGTCTTCAGCAATTGTGCCAGGAGAGTAAACATCACAGAATGCCAGGTTGTTAGAACAAAGTGTTCTTGCATTGGGGAGATGCATGAGCAAAGACCTGAAGTCTGTCCATTATCTCAGTGTATTGCCATATAAAAATATACTCATAGATCAATACTTCTATTCATATGAATTAATGTATTTACAGATGTACTATGCTTATACCTCTATCCATAGCTTTGCTTCCTAAACCTCTCCTCTGTTTTCTTTTACTTTCCTCCTCCCCCACCATCACACTCACCCTTCCTCTGTAATTTCTCTCAGCTAGATCGCTGTTGCTCCAACACCTCTAGGAGCTCTGTGTTTTCCTTGTTGTTAATTTTAATTCCCTAGTTGTTCCCTGTCTATGGCCTTGTTTGCTCAACATTCCTTCCCGGCAGCCCCCCCACCCCCTCCCCGCCTCCTCCCTCCAAGTTCCTGCAGAACCATGGGTCCTGTTGCTTTCTCCTCCAGCTTGCTTCCCATACCTATCTTATATAAGCAGACAAACCAACAATAACAGAGATCAAACAAAAAGAAAACAAAAGATTGAATAAAAAGAGAGGGGAGAAATATAATAATAACTCGCAAAAAAAGCATAGATAATTCCGGGTCTGCCCGCTGACCTTTAAGTGTATTTAGGGAGCCCCAAGGGGGCTTTGTGGCTTTGTTATGTTTCCATTGCTGATATGTTATGTTCTCTTCTTGGTTTGCCCCACTGTGGGGGGTTCAGACAGGACTAACTCTCCACCATGTGTCTTCTGTCGTTGTATGCTCCACTAAGGGGACATCATGTCTTGAGCTATTATCGGCCCTACAGTCCCCTCTGTGTCTTAGCATCTCTGTGCAGAGAGGTTATACTCTGGGCTCAGTGTGCCAATATGGGGTCTAGACCATCCCTCTCTATTTCCTTCTTGGTTTGCTTCCGTGTGAGCGTGGCATGTCGGCCCCTCTCCCCAACCTGTGGGTTAAGTTTTGTCCTCTGTCACACATACTTCTAGAGATGGGGTCAGTTTGGCTGTGATTGAGGCCCTATAGCCCAATCTTTTCATGCATTTCTCCATGTGGTTATGTTGCCCTCAAGGTTTGGCACACCATGGTGGGGTCTGCAGGCACACTCTCAATGCTGTGGAGACACAACCAATACGCTCCCCCTGGGTGGTTTAGTGTCCTGCTCCCCCTATGTCTCCCCCTTTTCTTCCCCCCCTTTCCTCCCTCTCCATTCCCCCTCTCTCCTTTAAGTTGGAAAAGCATGTACCTCCTTGGGTTTGGTCTGTCCCCCACCTGATTGTCTATACCTCAACCCCTAAGTGTGAGATAAGTGGCTTTTCTTATATTCCTACTATGCTGGTTATGCTTACTTCAGTGGACTCATGTTGTACTTGTCCTGTTGTGATTGGCTCACTTCACTAAGAATAATTTCTTCCGACTCTTCCCATGAAATGATGTGCTTCATGTGATCATTTGATGACCTTTATACATCTTCAAAACTCAGACTTGTTGTGTCTTAGAAAGTCAGGCCAATGTGCCCCAGAAGCTCTGCAGCTGATGCTACTGTGCCCTCCTTGCACCACAGCCAAGGTGAAAAGTGAAGCAGTGTTCCTGGGGGCGGGGGGAGCGAGGAGGGAGGGGAAAATGAGGTGCGGATATCAGGGGCTCATGTGAAAGGCAAGTGTTTTGAGAACAATGAGGGAAACAAATGTACAAAAGTGCTCGACACAATGGATGTATGTGAGGATTGTGATAAGAGTTGTACGAGTCCCCAGTAAAATGATTTAAAAAAAACAAGTAGTATTTTTAGAAGGCATACACGAAATAAACCAATCAATTCTTCATTTTTACTGCTGAAGGAAGTCCCAAAAAAGTGGGAAATGTTACTGAAGCTTATGGCGAGGAAAGGAATTCCTAGGTAGTGAAAATGGTTAGCTTGCTTGACTGCTAACCCCAAAGCTGAACTTTCAAGCCTATCCAGAGGCATCTTAATAAAAGACCTAGCAATCACCTTTTGAAAAATCACCCACTGGAAACCCAAATGCAACCCAGTTTTACTCTGACATAAAGAGTTCGAACTGAGTTGATGGCAATGCTTCAAGGTTTGCCATTTTATATCCAATTTCCCCATGGATTAGGTACATTCAGAGATGCAAATTATTCCCTGAAGGTGACTATACTCTGCTTGTTTCCTGTCATATAGATCCCTGGAAAGAAGTGCTTCATGAGAGAAACACTCCCTAAATGGCACTTAAAGGAAATGGAAGGCATTTCAGTTGTCTTCCTTTTATCTGAAAAAAAATCATTTAGGTAAAGGGAAGGAAAAGCTTTTATGTAACTTTCAGAAGGAAGGCATGGTATGAGCCTTCAGAACTTCATGTCCCTGTAGCTGAGTTCTCAGTTTTTCCCACTGAAAGCACTTTGAGTTTGTTCTTTAGGATCGTGTTCTGAAAATATGAGTATGGTTGGATAGTGTATGCTTCATGGTGGAAATTAGGAATGGTCTTCAGACTTCATTGGGTAAGAATTTAAGGACACTCAGACAAACTTCCTGAAAAAAATCAGTGATGCTTAATATGTTTCAATGAATGCTACATAAATAATGACTTTCAGCTGTAAAAAAGAAACAGAAAACTTAGATGAGTTGGGTATTCCCAATATCCAGGCCTAGCAGGTCGTTCTTTTATTTTGACCTTTCCAGTTTATAATGCCTGGCGATGACTCTGTGGATAACAGATGCAGATAGAGAATTTGGGCCTAAATTTATTTTTTTTGTGGGCATCACTGCCCTCTGGTGGGTGTGGAAGGCCCAACCTTGCTCCTGGAGAGCTGATACTACGCCACCGGGGCTCAGCCCCACTAAATTTATTTTTAGAAGCTCAAATGTTGTCCATTCTCCCCCAAGAAACACAGCTTGAATATTGTAATGTCTTTTTTTTTTTTTACTTTTTTTTGGCCGGGGGGGTGTTTGGCATCACTGCCCTCAGGTGGTGGGAGTAGGAGGCCCAGCCTCTGCTCCGTGGAGCTGGAATTGAACCTCCATCTGAGTGGGCCACAGTCCCACGCACAACCACTACGCTACCGGGGCTCAGCCTATTGAAATGTCTTTTGAGAAGCTCTTCTGACCTCCTAGTGTGGCTTCCGTACATGGTGACCACTGTTACTTTGTCTTATAATTGCCCAGTCCTCCATTAAACAAAATGCTCCTTCAGGCAGGGAAGATGAAGCAATAGACTAGACTGTTGATGGGTGCTAATTTGAGTGAAAAGGTGACTCCCCAAGAGGGAGAAAAAAAATCAAGTAACAGGTGAAGGGTAAACTATTGTGGGCTTTGGTAGTAATTTGAACTGTTGAATACCAAATTAAGTCTTCAATTGCTGCCGATAGCCAGACCCCGCAGTGCCAGCGGCAGGTCGGATGTGGATGGACAGTCCTTCTGCAGCTAGGCACCGAGGGGCAGTCGCTTCTCCAGTGCCCTTGCTGACCGCACACCAGGTAAGGTGGTTGGCGAGGCAGTGGGCAGTATTTGGCCCAGTGCCCTTCCTGGCTACATTTAAAGCACCGTCCAAGCAGTTAGATGCATGACTGGAGTTGCCGCTTCTTGATGTCTTGTGACCCCTTCCTCCAGGTGGCCTCAGAGTGAAAGCCAAAGCCTGGGTCTGCCAGTGAGCCTGCTGGTGGACTTGGGACTCACACTGCCTCAGCCTGTTCCTCTTGGGCTTTAAAACTTTCAAATGTCATATTTACCAGGTCACGGGTGGAGGGTCTGAGAGTCATCCTTGGTTTTCTTAAGTTTCTTTTTTTTAATATCAGTAGCTGGACTGAGCCCCGGTGGCACAGTGGTTGTGTGTGGGACTGTGACCCACAGGGTTGAACAGTTCAAATCCAGCAGCAGCTCTCCAGGAGCAAGGCTGGGCCTCCTACCAGGGCAGTGATCCCACCAAAAAAACATCAGTAACTAACTGCATAATAAGATGGGTGGCTAAAATAGTAGCTCGTGCAGGAGAGGCGGGGTCCAACCTAGTATCCTAGATTAGGGCCTCAGTGAAGTGTGAAAGAAAAGCTGCAGGGTTTCTCATAGCTTGTTTAAATTAACTGCTTTTTTGAGAGATGGCTTATAAGTTTGTCAGCAAATACCATATCATGCGGTTTCAGCTAGCCCTGCCTTCTCAGCCAGCATTGGTATCTGATAAGTCCAGACGGGTTCCTCCCGAGGAACTACGGGGCATGGTGGCATCTGGGAAGTGGACCTGGTCTGCATACTGCTGGACAGCTTTAAAAATCCGCTCTTGCTCATCAGGGGTGAGAGTAGTGGTGAGGACTATATAAAGATTAGGCCATGTTAGGTCATAAGCTTGAGTTAGGTCTCAGAACTCTTTAATATAAGTAATGGAGTCATTGGAAGTTTCCTAAGCATTTTTCTATTTGAGAAAGATACCCAAGAGAGAATGGCACATGCACTCAAATAGGGCCTTCCGCCCTGGCTACTTCACGGAGTGGGCAAACAATGCAAGCTGGAGTGAGAAGCAAAAGGGGAGGGGAGAGGGTCAGGAGAAAGAGGCAGAGGTTGGGGGAGCTGCGAAGACTGAGAAGGGGCCTGCGTAGGCTCTGGGTCTACAGAAGACGGTAGGGCATAGGGCGGAGGATGGGTAGATTGGAAGGACAATGTTTCCAGGGAGTCAGAGGGAGTGGCAGGACCAATGCGTAGGAGGAGTAGGGTAAGGGGAAAGCGATCACAATGATTGACGTGTGGCCCCCATCCCAGCAGAAAAGTGGGTGAGACAGCAGTCAGTGTTGAGCGTTGGGATGTCTTCTCTAGTGAACTGTCTGTCCTTTGCCCACTTCTTAATTGAGTTATTCATATATATATATTTATTTTTAGGCATCACTGCCCTTTGGTGGTAGGAGTAGGATGCCCAGCTTTTGATCCTGTGAGCTGGAATTGAACCTCCATCCCAGTGGGCCGCAGTCCTGTGCACAACCACTACGCCACTGGGGCTCAGCCCGAGTTATTCATATTTTTCTTACTGAAATGTTACCATTTCCAGTCCAGGACAGATACACCCCTCAGGGCCAATATTGAGAGCAATGATACCAGGAAGTTAAGGGGAAGGTCGGGGGAGAAATGGGAGACCAATAACAATGATCCACATATAACCCCTTTCCTGGGGGACAGAAAACAGAAAGGTGGGTGAAGTCAGTGTAGGACATGAAAAAATAATAATAATTTATAAATGGAGTTGTATGAGCTCCCAATAAAATGATTTTTTTGGGGGGGACTTCACTGCTGTGACCTTTACTCCTGACATTGACTATATTTACCCTAAGTTTTGCTCCAATAAACGAGACTTGATCAGAATCCTGTCTTGTCTCCATTTCTCGCGTCTCCTGTCCCCCCAATTCCCGCTCCTCCTTCCAGGACTTGTGAATTACGGACCCGCAGGCCGGGACAGTGGGAGCTGCCCAGTCTTGCTCCGGGAAAACTGCTGCTGGATTTGAACCACCAAGCCAATGGGCCGCAGTCCCGCTCTCAACCACTACACCTTTTTTGCACATTTCTTATTTTTTTTTTAATTTTTATTTTTTTAGTTTTTTTGGGCATCACTGCTCTCCGGTGGTGGGAGTAGGAGGCCCAGCCCCACTGCTGGAATTGAACCTCCTTCCCAGTGGGCCGCAGTCCCGTGCACAACCACTACGCCACCGGGTTCAGCCCAAAGGTGATATGTTTATTGATGACAACCCTCATTGTGGAAATCCATCAACTTTATGGATGGATGAAAAAGTCAACAAAATGTCGTTTGTGTTCAAAGATTGACGACAGATCACTGAAGACATGGGAAAGTTATCAGGACTATCTTGGAGGTCAGTTCAGGGAATTTTAACACAAGATTTGGAAATGAAAAGGGTTGCTGTGCACTTGAAGCTGCAGCTCGGGGAGTGAGAGATGTCTGACCAGAACGCATGAGAACAAATGAAGAGGGAGGAAGGGAGAATGGAGTGAATCTTGGTCCACCAATCTTTCAGGACAATACTCCCACTCAAAACAGCTAATGCACAAAGAGGATCATATGGCCAGCCCCACTATGAAATACAGCTACCATCATTGACCCAAGGCCTTTCGGGGTCAACAGTGGAGAAACAGGGGCAGGATTATACCCTGTCTGACACAACCACACCATGAAAAACACTAAGGGTGTGCAACAGAGCGTGGAGCTCCAGATGGAATGACAGCGATAAACTTGGGACCAGGGAGTGGCACCCCATCTGACTCAACCAGGGGACACTCCTGGAGGTCAATGAATAGACCTTGAATTATTTACAGGTTTTTATATTGTTTTTTTACATATATATATATATTTATGACATTGGGGGATTTTTTTGGTCATCATTGCTTTATTTTCTTTGGTTGCTTCATTTTAGGAAGTCTTTTTTTGGGGTACATATTGTTATCTTTGCAGGTCTATCTAAATAAGATAGGCTGGAGGAACAGTCTGGAGGTGAAAACGACGTGACTGATGGTTCCGGGGTGCGGGCAATGGGAGAAGGGGAGGAGGGGGAAAGGAGATGGTGTTGACCAGCCCAGGGATAAGGGCATATCAATTGATCCAAAATTAGAGACAACGTGGATGAGAGAAGTCCAGTAGGGATTGATCAAGGGTAACGTAACAGAGAGAAAATACTGAAACCCAACGGAGGCTGAGTATGATAGTGGGACAAGAGGGAAGTAAAAGGAAATAGAGGAAAGAACTGGGGGTAAAGAGCATTTATAGAGGTTTAAATACAGGCATGTACATAGGTGCATATATTTATGTGTGACAATGGGGGAAACAGATCAACAAACTTATAAATATAGGCTTAGTAGTAGAACAGCAGATGGGCATTGGACCTCCATTCACGTACTTCCTAAATGCAAGAACACTTTGTTCTATTAAATTGGCATTCCAGGAAGCTCACCTTCCCTACCAGATCACTGAAGACAAATGTGTGCATAGGTAATGGTGATGAAGAAAATTGATAGTGTCTGGCTATGAAAAGATGTAGCATCTGGAGTCTTAAAGGCTTGAGTAAAATAAGCGACCATCCAGCTCAGAAGCAACAAAGCCCACATGGATGAAGCACACCAGTGTGTGGGACCATGAGTTGTCAAAGGGATCAGTTATCAGGGTTTAAGAACTAAAAACCATAACATTGCATGTTCGCTTTCCTGATATGATTACTGATGACAAATGTGTGCAGAAGCAAATGTGGTGAAGAAAGGCTGATGGTGCCGGCTATGAAAAGATATAGCGTCTGGGGTCTTGAGTAAACGAGAGGCTTGAGTGAACAAGCGGCCATCCAGTTCAGAAGCAACAAAGTCCACATGGAAGAAGCACACCAGCCTGTGTGACCACGAGATGTTGAAGGGATCTGGTGTTAGGCATCAAAGAACTAAAATTATATCATTATAAATAGGGGGAGTACAGATTGGTGACACAAAGCCCATCAATAGGTGAAGTGACATCCTCTTACAAAGGGGTTTTAGGGAGAAGATGAGCCAATTAAAGTACAGTGTAGTAACAATGAAGTATGCATCTTTCCTCTTGTTCTCAAATGCTTCCTCCCACCCACTATCATGCTCCCGGTTCTACCAGACAAGTCTGGCTAGAACAGGGGATGTGCACTGGAGTTAGAAACGGGGAATTTAGGATAGATGTTCCCTCAGGATGAGTGATGGGAGTAGTGACACTGGAAGGGTGGAGGGATAGTGGAGTAGAAAGGGGGAACCAATTTCAGGGATCTACACATAACATCCTCTCAGGGGCATTGCCAGCAGGGAAGTGAGTGAGGAGACACATTGGACAGTGCACCATATGAAATAACAGTGTACCATATGAAATAAAGGTTCAAGAGGGGAAAGGGAAATATGGGGAGATGGAATTTGGGGCCTAAGTGGAGGGAGGAAGTTTTGGGAGTGATGATGGCAACAAGTGTGCAAATGAGGTCTGCATACAATTGATGTATGTATGGATCGTGAGGGGAGGTGTATGAGTCCCCAATAAAATTATTTAAATTAAAAAAAAAGAAAAGGTTTGCTGTGAAATCTGTGCCTTGGTAATGGCACAGAAATCTGTGCTAGTTAGAAGACTGACTAGCAAAAAAAGAACATCAAGTAGAGTGGAAACATGCCATGCTTTGGAAGAACAGGTCTGAAGTGACCCAGACTTTTTTCCTCAAGGTCATTCCTGGTGAGGAGACATGGTGCTATTCTATTTTTTTTAAATACTTTTATTGCGAACTCTTACATCTCTTATTACAATCCATATGCTCATCCATTGTGTCAAGTATATTTGTACATATGTTTCCATCGACATGGTGCTATTCTTAAGACCCCCAAAAGCAAACATCAATCAGGCCAGTGGAAGACACCATCATCATCTTGCCCCCCTAAAAACTCGTCAGGAGAAAACAGAGAGCAAAATGATGCTCATTTGTTTTTTTGGGTGTGAGGGGACTAGTACATCTGGAGTCTGAGCACCAAAAAGCAAGAGAGGGAAGCGGGCTGTGCAGAGCTATTTATCTTTTTTTTTCTTTTTTTTGGGGGGGGGGCATCACTGCCCTCTGGTGGTGGGAGTAGGAGGCCCAGCCTTTTCTCCTGTGAGCAGGAATCGAACCTCCATCCCCGTGGGCCACAGTCCCGCGTTCAACCACTACACCACTGGGGCTCAGCCAACTACATGCTTTCTATAAGAGAATCACTTTATATTCAGAGAGAAATAAGTTGAAAGTGAAAAGATGCAAAGAGATATTTCATGGAAATAATGGCAAAGGAGGTAACATGCTTATTTTAAAACCAAGCAAAATGAAATTTATGTTAAAAAATTTATTATAAGAAACAAAGATGGACATTGATGTTGATAAAAGACCAAGCCATCCAGAAAATGTAACAATTATAAACAAATATGCAACTAACAATAGAACTGTAGTAGAAAGTTCAATAATAATGTATACTTTAAAGCCCTAAGTTTGATAATAGAACAATTAGATAGAAGATAAATAGAAACCAGAGGACTTAATGTTAAAAATCAGTAGTATTAGCAGACGTACAAAAAATGCAACCCGGACTGAACCCCGGTGGCGGAGTGGTTGCGCGCGGGACTGCGGTCCACTGGGTTGGAGGTTCAAATCCAGCAGCAAGGCTGGGCCTCCTACTCCCACCACCAGAGGGCAGTGATGCCCCCAAAACAAAAAAAAAATGCAACCCAGCAGTAGCAGACTAGATTCTTTTCAAATGCCCATGGGACATTTCATTATAATAGGAATATATCTTTGATTACCAAACAAGTTGCAGTAAAATTTTAAAGATTTAATGCACACTAAATGTCTTCTCTGGCTACATGGAATGAAAATAAATATCAAAAACAGAAATAAAACTTGACAATTAGTAACATGAAAATTAAACATTAGGTTCAATAACAAACAGTGGGTCAAAGTTGAAACCTGAAGGGAATTTATAAAATAGTACTGAAATTGAAACAAAACAATAAGGTACCATATTGCAATGCTCAGTGAAATAACTACTGCAAATTTCCTGTGCTAAAAAGATCTCAAATTAATAACCCAACTTTACATCTTAAAGAACTAGAAAAAGGAAATCCAACATAGTCCACAGCCACTAGAAATTAAGGCAATAAATTGACTGGAGTGTTATGGATTAGAGCATCCGGTCCCAAACATATTTGGCCTATTGCTGTTAGAGGACACTGAATTGTTTCTGACCCACAGTCGCCCTGTGTGCAGCCGAGCAAAATATGGCACACTCGTGCCATTCTCACAATTGTTAAGTCTGAGCCCATTGTTGCAGCTGCTGTGTCAATCCTCCTGCCCCCTTTTCAGAAAGAAAGATCTTTTAATCGAAACCTTTTGTGCTTAGCCTATAATCCAGAATAAAGTGTAGGCACTGCTTTTGCAGCCCCCCTTTGATAATTCCCACAGCCCCAGGGAATGGCATTGCCTCCTTTGGGAAATACTGAGAGAGAGAATAAATACACACAGAGGAGATGAACAAAACCAAAAGATGATGATGTTGTTAGGTGCCAGCGGGTTGAAGCCGACCAATAGCAGCCCTCCGCACCACACAACACTGCCCAGACCCGCACCATCCTCAAAATGTTTCCTATGCTTCAGCCCATTCTTGCAGCTATTTGTCAATTCATCTACTGAGGGCTCTTCCTCTTTTTCACTGCCATTTAACTTTTTCAAAATGGAACCGTTTTATTGGTACAAAACCCTTTTGCTTTGCCAAACATGATGTCCTTCTCCTGGTACTGCTCTCTCCTCACTACGTGCCCAAAGTACGTGAGATGAAATCTCTCCATTCTTGCCTCTCAGTAACATTCTGGCCTTATTTTTATGAAGATAGATAATTTTGTGTGTGTGTGTGTGTGTGTGAGAGTCTTTTTTTTTTTTTGCGTGGGTGTGGCATCACTGCCCTGGTAGGAGTAGGAAGTCCAGTCTTGCTCCTGGAGAGCTGCTGCTGGATTTGAACTGCCAACCCTGTGGGCCCCAGTCCCACACACAACCCCTAGGCCAGCAGGGCTCAGCGAAAGATAGACACTTTTTTAGCAGTCCGTGGTGCTTTCAGCATTCTTATTCAGTACCACAATTCAAACGCCTGATTCCTCTGTGATCTTCCTTAGTCCATGCCCAACTTCCACATGCATCTGAGGCAATACCGAACACCAGTGGAAAACACCAGTTAGGAATACCATTTCATTTTACTTTTTAAGTCATGTTCTTGGGGTTCATCTAGCTCTTATAGGTGTTAATAAGCCTTCCTCCAATTCTGACATCACAGTCTTCTTCAGATAATCTAGCCTTTCTGATTATTAGCTCACCTTATAGATTGAATGAATATGGTGAGAGGATATAACATTGACACACACCTTTCCAGATTTTAAACCCTGCAGTATTTCTTGTTCTGTTTAAACAACTGCCTCTTGATGCATGTACAAGTTCTGCATCAACACAATGAGGAGTCTGGAATTTCCATTCTTCTCAATGCTGTCCGTAGTTTGTTATGGTGTACATAGTTGAAAATCTTGACACGGGCAGTGAAACACAAGTAAACATCTTTCTGGTGTTCTCTGCTTTGAGCCAAGATCCAGATCCCTTCAGCAACAATATCCCTGGTTCCACATCCTCTTCTGAATTTGACCTGAACCTCTGACGGTTCTCTGTCAATGTACTCTTGCCACTGTAGTTGGATGATCGACAGCAAAATTTTACCGGTATGTGATATCAGTGATACTGTTCTATAATTTGAGTTTGCTGTTCTTTGGAATGGGTACAAATATCGATCTTTTACAGTTGGCCAAGTAGCTTATCTTCCATACTTCCCGGTGCTCCCAGTGTTTCCTCAGCTTGTGGAAACCTTTGTTTGCCATCAATTCATGGAGCCTTGCTTTGGGCTAATGCTTTTAGTGTAACTTTAGCTTCTTCCTTCAGCACCATAGACTTTTCTCATATGTTACCTCCCGAAACAGGTGAATGTGGACTAGTTCTTTCATTAAGACTCTGTATTCTTTCCCTCTTTGTGGTTGATTCCTGCATCTTTCAATAATTTGCGCATCAAATCTTTCAAGATTGCAACTGTAGGCTTGAGTTTTTTTCTTGACTTCTTTCAGTTTAAAATATGCTCAAAGTGTTCTTCCCTTTTGTTTTTAACTCTTGGACTTTGCCCATTTAATTATATTTTTTTCTCTTAATGGGCTGCCCTTTGAAACATTCCATTCAGATTGATGACTTCATAATTTCTTCCATTTGCCTTAGCTACTTTTCCTAAGTCTCTTCTGACATCCACTTTGATCCTTTCTTTCTGTTCTTTTTTTGGGGGGAGGGGGGATCACTGCCCTCTGGTGGTGGGAGTAGGAGGCCCAGCCTTTGCTCCATGGAGCTGGAATTGAACCTCCATCCCAGGGGGCCGCAGTCCCGCGCACAACCACTACGCCACCGGGGCTCAGCCTTTCTTTCTGTTCTTTTTAAAAACATCATTTTATTGGGGGCTCCTACAACTCTTATCACAATTCATATATCCATCCATTGTATCAAGCACATTTGTACATTTTTTGCCATCATCAATCTCAAAATATTTGCTTTCTACTTGAGCCCTTGGTATCAGCTCTTCATTTTCCCCCTTTCTCCCCCACTCCATTAGGAACCCTTGATAATTTATAAATTATTATTATTTTGTCATACCTTACGCTATCCAACATCTCCCTTCAGCCCCTTTTCTGTTGTCTCTACCCCAGGGAAGGAGTTATATGTAGATCCTTGTCGTCAGTTCTCCCTTTCTACCCCATTTTCCTCCCACACTCCTGGTATCACCACTCTCACCACTGGTCCTAAGGGGCTAATTCGTCCTGGATTCCCTGTGTTTCCAGCTGTGATCTGTACCAGCGTACTTCCTCTGGTCTAGCTGGATTTTTAGGTAGAATTGGGATCACGATAGAGGAAGGGGGAGGAAGCATTAAAGAACTAGAGGAAAGTTGTATGTTTCATAGTTGCTATACTGCACCTTTCCTGTCTTTTGAGTGACCTTTTTTCTTCATGAATCATGTTCTGTTGTTCTCCCACAGCTCACCAGGTCTTCTGTCATTAGTGTTCAACGCAGACAATCTGTTCTTGAAATGCTCTCAAAATTTAGGTGAGATAGACGTGAGATCATACTTTGCTCTTTTGAACTTGTTTGAATTTTCCTCAGCATCAACCTGAACTTGCATAGAAGCAATTAAGGATCTATTCCACCATCAGCCCCTGACCTGGTTTTAGCTGCTGATATTGAGTTTCTCCATAGTTTTCCCCCACATATTTGTTCCATTTGATTTCTGTGTATTACATCTGGGGAAGTGCATGTGTGTAGTTCCCATTTGTGTTGTTCAAAAAGGGTATTTGTTATAAGCAAGCTATTGGTCTTGCAAAATTCTGTCATGTGAGCTCCAGCTTCATTTCTGTCCTCAAGTCCATATTTTCTAAATAATGTTTGGAAAATACTGTTTCCAAATACTGTTCTTCCTCTTCATTCCCAACTTTTGCTTTCCTGTCACTCATACTTATCAATGCATCTTGATCATGCATTTGATTAATTTCTGACAGAAGATGTAGAATTCTTCAATTTCTTCATCAATAGCTTTTAAGATTGATATATAATTTTGAATAATAGTTGCATTGACTAGATTTCCTTTAAGGCAGATAGATATAATCATATCACAGACAGCATTGTACTTCAGAATAGATATTGAAATGTCTTTTTTGATAATGAATACAATGCCTCTTGACTGTTTCATTCCCAGTTTAGTAAACTATATGATTTTCTGATTTAAAATGATCAATACCAGCTTTCTTCACCACATTTGCTTATGCACCCATTTGTCTTCAGTGATCATATCAGGCAGGTGAGCATCATGGAATACCAGTTTAGTAGAACAATGTGTTTTTGTATTGAGGGAGTACTTGAGTGGAGGCCCAAAGTCCGTCTGCTACTTTAGTACTAGACCCATAAATATATGTACCTAGATCTATTTCCTCCTTACCATAGATAATTATATTTACATATTTACATACCTGTATTTAGATCTCTATAAATGTCCTTTGTCTTCTAGTTCTTTCCTCTATTTCCTTTTACTTTCCTCTTGTCCCACCATCATGCTCAGCCTTCATTTGGGTTTCAGTACTTCCTCTCAGTTACATTACCCTTGCTTAAGCCCTACCGGGCCTCCCACACCCTTCTTGTCACCGATTCCGGACCACTTATTGTTCCCCAGTCCCTAAACCTGGGAACACACTACCCATTTCTCCCACTCCCCTCCCCCTTGTCCCTCAGGAAATCATCGGTCCTGTTGTTCTCCCCTTCCGACTGTCGATCCAGGAGTGCTCCCTTCTTAATTCAGTCCATTTGGGGGGCTCAGACCACCTTGCTTCCCCACCATGTAACCCCCAAAATGTCCTCTGTCGCTGTCTGCTTCAGTAAGGAGGGCTAATTTGTCCTGGATTCCCTGTGTTTCGAGCTCTGATCTGTACCAGTGTACTTCCTCTGGTCTAGCTGGATTTTTAGGTAGAATTAGGATCATGATAGAGGAAAGGGGAGAAAACATTGAAGGACTAGAGGAAAATTGTATGTTTCATGGTTGCTATACTGCGTCTTTCCTATTGACCTTTTTTATTGACCTTTTGTTTTCTTCATAAATTATGTTCTGCTGTTCTCCCACAGCTCACCAGGTCTTCTGTCATTAGTATTAGATGCGTGACATGTCCTGTTGTTGTTTGCTCAGTCCCCTCTCTTTAACTTGCCGCAGGGGTGTCGTCCTCTGAGTATCATGGACTCGTTCTGCTCTTTCTCTTCCTCCCTCCTGGCCTGTCTCCATGTGGGTGTGGTGTGCTCTTTGCTCCCCCTTGTTCTCTGTCACGTTCACTCCCACAGAGGCCAGTCCTGGAGCTCTCTCGTTTCCTGCATCCTTCCATGTAGCCACGCTGTCCTTATGGTTGGGTGCTTCATGGTAGGGTCTGCGTGCCCACTCCAGCTTCTGTGGAGACAAGACCGGTACTCTCCCCCCTGGGTGCCAACCTATCAAAAGATATAGCATCTGGGGTCTCAAAAGCTGGAAGATAAGCAAATGGCCATCCAGCTGAGAAGTGGCCAAGCCCACACGGAGAAAGCACAGCAGTCAGTGTGGTCACAATATGTAGAAAGGATCAGGTCTTAGGCCTCAAACAGGAAAAAATCTTCTCACCGTGTGCTCACATTCACGAGACAATTACTGAGTACACGTGGGGGCATGAGCAAGAGTGGTGAAGAAAGCTGATGGTGCCCAGCTGTTAAAAGATATATATAGCATCTGGGGTCTTAAAGACTTGAAGGTAAACAAGCAGTCATATAGCTCAAAAGCAACAAAGCCCACTATGGAAGGAACACACCAGTTTGTGAGATCATGAGTTGTGGAAGGAATAAGGTATCAGGCACCAAAGAACAAAAATCCTATAATTGTGTGCCCACCCTCCCGATATGATCACGGATGACAAATGAGTACAGAGACAAGCATCCGGGAGAAAGCTGATGGTATCTAGTTATCAAATGATAAAGTATCAGGGATCTTAAAGACTTGAAGATAAACAAGTGACCAACTAGCAGAGAGGCAGCAAAGCCCGCCTGGGAGAAGCACACCAGCCTGTGTGATCACGAGGTGTCAAAGGGAGCAGGGATCAAGCACCAAAGAACAAGAATCACACCACTACGAATGAGAGGGAGTGCAGGGTGGGAACCCAAGACCCACTTGTGGGCAATTGGACACACCCTTACAGAAGGGTCCCAGGGAGGAGACGGGCCAGAGTGCAGTGAAGTAATGATGAAACATACAGCTTTCCTCTAGTTTTTAAAGGCTTCCTCCCCTCAAGTATCATGATCCCAATTCTACCTCATAAATCCAGCTATAATGGAAGAGGTACACTGGTACAGATGGGAACTGGCAACACAGAGAACTCAGGACACATGAACCCCTCAGGACCAGTAGTGAGAGGGGAGATACCAGAAGGGTGAAAGGAAGGTGGGGTAGAGAGGGGGAGCATATTACAAGGACCTACACATAACTTCCTATTTGAAGGACGGACATCAGAGGAGTGGGTGAGTGGAGGCATCGAGCAGTGTAAGATATGGCAAAATTACTAATCATTTATAAAATATCAAAGGTTGGTAGGGGAAGGGGGAGCCGGAAAGACGAAAAGGCTTTCAAGGGTTCAGGTGGAAAAGCAAATGGTTTGAGAATGATGAGGACAACAGGCATGGGAAGCTGCTTGGCACAATACATGTATGGATGGAGTGTGATAAGCCATGTATGAGCCCCCAATAAAATGATTTAATAAAAAAGATGATCAATACCAGTCCATTTCAGCACACTAATGCCTAGGATTTAGATCTTTATAAGTTTCATTTCATTTTTGAAACTTCTAGCCTTACCTAGATTCATACTTCCCACATTTCAAGTTCCAATTATTATTAGGTTTTTGCTACTGTTTCTTCTTAGAGTGTGTTGTGCCCCATGAGCCAGATCTGAAGGGCTCAACTCCTTCAGGCTTTACTCCATCCATGTCATGATGGCCGACTCTACTTGAAGAAGGCAGTTCCTCATCAGTCCCACGGCTACTGCTGTTCAGCCCCAGGCTCCATCCTGTGTCACCACATCTCACAATGCTCTGCTTCCATTTATTAGGCCCTCAGAATGTGACAACACATGAATTCTGTGCATCAGGTTTTCAGCAGCTCCTTCCTCCTAAATGTGTAGCTGATTGCTTCTTCGTAATCTGTTCTTAGTCTGGTAGCTCCGCTGAAACCTGCCCACTTTGGGTGACCCTGCAGGTATTTGAGGGACCAGTGGCACAGTTTCCAGCATACACACAAGCCAATAAAATAGACAAACTGACAGACAAGGGGTGGGACCAAAAGGTACTTCTATAAAAGCATCAACAAAATGAACAGTGCTCAGTTGACTAAGGAAAAGAGAGATAGGAATCACATTACGAAACTCAGAAGTGAAAGTGGACACATTACCACCCATCTTTAAAAAAAAATCATTTTATTGGGGGAATACCCATCTTATAGAAAAAGAATAAATTAAGAAAATACTATGGAAGGGCTGAGCCCCGGTGGCGTAGTGGTTGTGCGCGGGACTGTGGTCCACTGGGATGGAGGTTCAATTCCAGCTCCCAGGAGCAAAGGCTGGGCCTCCTACTCCCACCACCTGAGGGCAGTGATGCCTAAAAAAAAAAGAATACTATGGGGAACCTAATAACAAGGAGAACAAGAAAGAATAAAATGTTCTAAAAATTGTTTGCAATAATGATTATATAACTCTTCTATTTGATTTGATCGAACTATTGAATCGTATACTTGGATTATGTCCCAGTAAAACTGGCTCTGACCAATGACAACCATATACACACCAAAGGAAATGTTACCTATACTTGTGCCACCTTCTTGATTGTTGGCATGTTTGATTCCCTTGTGGCAACTCTTATGCTAATCCACCTGTGATACACTGAGTTTTCTTGAGAAGCAAAAGCACTAATGTGTGTAGGTGTATGATCAACTTATATCAAGAAAGTGACTCATACAGTTGCAGAAGCAAGTAAATCCAAGTCAGTTCAAGTAGAAGGGTCTGATTTTATGTTGGACATTTTCCCTAACTTAAGTATCTGTGGGGGCTGATGAACCCTGAAGCAAGAAGACCACAGGCTGCTGGAGGCAGATGCATGGCTGACTGGTCAGAAGATAAAAAAAAGCAGGTCACTGATAGCTGCCAGAGTGAGCAGGCAATTTGACGAACCATTGGCTCAAGTCCAAAGAAGCGTGGATGATGGCACTGAATCAAGATCTACACCAGCAAGAAGAAACAAGCCTCCTCACAGAATCCGCTTGAATAGACGTAGGCCACGTTGCCAAGGAAACTACTTTCCAATTCTATTGGGTGTGGGATCTGATTATCGGGTAGCACTCCACTCCAAACTTCCCACAACGGCTTGACTGCTCACAACAAATTTTATTATGGAGTTGATTGTGTTTGATCACATCATGGGGAAGGCTTTAACTGCCAAACTACTGAGAATCCTGGTTCAGCTAAGCTTAAGCAAAATCTATCACACCATCTCATTAAGAATTTTTTCCATTTTTGCATTAATTTTACTTCCTTAAGCATGTTGTCTTTTTCTAGGGATTGGTCTTTCATTATGATGTAATTTCTAAGGAGTTTTTTGCCTATATATTTTCTGTGACAGATTCACTCAACATATTCAATATTCTTTGCAACACCGTAGTTTGAATAAGTCAATTCTTCTTTAGCCTTTTTTTTTTGTTTTATGGGCATCACTGCCCTCAGGTGGTGGGAGTGGGAGGCCCAGCCTTTGCTCCGTGGAGCTGGAATTGAACCTCCGTCCCAGTGGGCCGCAGTCCCGCACACAACCACTATGCCACCGGGGCTCAGCCCTCTTTAACCTTTTTTATTTTCAAAATATTGAATATATATATATATATATACATACATATATACAGTGATTGAAAAGACAAGTGCTTCTAAGAAGAAATAAGAATTTTTGTGTAGGCATCACTGCCCCTGGTGGGAGTAGGAGTCCCAGCCTTGCTCTTGGAGAGCTGCTGCTGGATTTGAACTGCTAACTCTGTGGGCTGCAGTCCCGCACTCAACCACTACGCAACCAGGGCTCAACCCAAAGAAATAAGAATTTTAAAGAGACCCAACTATAACAAATAGAGATTAAGTAAGTAGTAATAAACCTCCTAGCAAAAAAATGTAGAGAACAAAATGACTTCTCCACTGAGTAATATTCAGTATTAAAAAGTAATAATGTAGTGATACACTATATAAAATACCATGGATGAACTGTGGAAACATTATGCTAAGTGAAAAAGACTTAGAATAAGTGATCATATTTTGTATGATTCAATTTCTACTGGTTATACCCTAAGCAAATAATCAAACCTAATACCGTCAAGTCAATTCTGACTCAGTTACCCTATAAGAAGTTTTCAAGGCTATAGAACTTTACAAAAGTAGATAGCCTCATCTTTTCCCCAGGGAGATAGTGGTGGGTTTGAACCAACTACCTCGTGAACATTATTCCAACACTTTCTCCTTAGCACCACCCAGGATGCCAGTGGATATATACAGAGTAGATAAATCCATAGAAAGGGAAAGCCGATTAGTGGCACCAGAGTCTGGAACTGGGAGAAATGGGGAGTGGCTGTTTAAAGTATCTGGGGGTGATGAAAATGTTTTGTAACTAGGTAGAGGTCGTGATTGCATCATATTGTACATGTACTAAATGACACTGAAATGTATGTTTAAAACAGCTCATTGTATGCTATCTCTTTTTCACCTCAATTTAAAAAATTACCAAAACAACTTTGCAGAAAAAGAACAAAGATGGGAGACTTACGCAGATCAAGGGCAATTATAAAGTGGTAATAATTAAAATTGTGGTATTGGCATAAATCAATTATCTATATAATGGCCCAAAATGATACAGAGTGGAAATAATTGGTCCACTGAAGCAAGGTTAGACATATACTCTTCCTGACCCAGCAATTTTTAAGTTTATGACAGAAATGGCTTATTATTGGTCTTTTATGGTCACTGTAAGTCAGCATTGACTTGATGGTAGTGAATTTGGGGTTTATGGCTTCCTCTAAGTGGATTAAGCATCGGGTTGCTGACTTCCAAGGCTGGTAGTTTAAACTCACCAGTCACTTCACAAGAGAAATATGAGACTGTCCATTTGATGCTTACAGTCTGGGAAACCCTAAAGAACAGGTTTAGTCTTTTGTACAGCATCTTACTGAGTCTGATCCAACTTGATCGCTATGAATTGGTTTTTCAGTTTGATGTCTTCTTCTACTTGATCAGCCCATCCTCCTTTTTTTTTTTTTTTTTTGGTTTTAGGGCATCACTGCCCTGGTGGTGGGAGTAGGAGGCCCAGCCTTTGCCCCTGTGGAGCTGGAATTGAACCTCCATCCCAGTGGGCCGCAGTCCCGTGCACAACCACTACACCACCGGGGCTCAGCCCCCATCCTCCTTTTTTCTGCTTTGTATTATCAGAAGGTTAATATAATTTCTGTGGTGGGTATGTCATACTCCTTTTGATTTTCAGATAGATCTGTTAGCCTGGTTACTAAGACTTTCTCCTATGTGCTGGATCAGCAAATATACTGCAGTGAATTTTTACCTTTCTGTCTGGAGTAGATTAAAGAATAATGGGTATGCTAAGTAATTGTGAAATGATTTTAAGGCAAAAATACAGCAAGTTTAGTCATGTAATTGGAATTTTGGGGGTAGTACCCATTAATAGTGATCTAAGGTGTATGTTGCAATAATTTCATCCTGGATTCATAATTACTAACAGAAAGTAGACCTGTCTTTGATACAACATTTCTCCCATCATTGTGTTATATTGTTACATTGTCATTGTACAAAATTATGAAAAAGAAACAAAACAAAAACAAAGAAAGAGTAAAACCAAGACTTATTCTTTCCAGGTGTTTATTTTGAAGGTCACTTTGGCGGAGGGCTCCTCAAGCTGCAATCAAATTATCAAGGGAGGGACAGGGGATGTTTATCACTTGGTAGCTGCTATGTAAAATTATGATGAATTTCCCCTGGAGAGGTAGATATGCCCCAGCAGAGGAATGAGGGATACTGATGGGAAAGTCAAGTCAGGAGAGGGGAAAGAGAGCAGAGATGTCTGGGAGAAGATGAGTACATGTCTGTGGGAAAAAAGAGGAGGACCAACTTTCAAATGGGAATAAAAATAATGACAAACAGTGCTTTTAAGGATCCTGAGGGGGGAATTTTGCCTGGTGGTATGCAACTAATAAACTACATTGACCCTGGGCCCTGTATACTTCCTGGGGACCCAGACCAAGTGTCATATACTGGGGCATTGAATCCTGGATCTTCAAGGTGCACAATATGTTCCAAAGGCCATACCAGGGGGATCTGATATGGAAACTCCACTAACTGTAATCAGAGGATTTAGGACTGAAATTACATGGCGTTAAAGAAGCAGAAAACTGTTAAACCAAGAGTGTTGACTGGTATATGGCAGACCAGCCTTCACTCAGTACATCAATGATCTACTTACTGTATTAAGAGATGTATTAATTGCAACATATTGACATGAAGCAGGGAACCAGTAGAGAGGTTTGAGAGACCTGCCCCAATCCCAACTACATGGACAGCCACCCTTCTCCCTAGAAAAATTTACTTCAGAGGGCAGTACCAAAGCTACAGCTCAGGGAAAGGGACATGTCTGATCAGAGCACTCAAGCGTGGAGAACATCTTGACCCACCAAGCCCTGCTCAGAGCAGACAATGCAGAGAGAGGACCATATGGCCGGCCCCACTATGAGGTACGACATCTCTCACTGACCCATAACCCTACAGGGGACAACACAGGAGACACAGTGTGGGAATTGTGCCTGATCTGACCTCACCACACCAACCAAGGACATGCAACAGAATAGCAAGGGGAACAGAGCAAGGAAATCCCCAAAATAGACTTTGAGACAAGGGTGTGGTACACCATCAGACATGACCAGAAAATTGCAACAAACAGACTTTGAACTATTTACAGACTTCTTTTTGTCATTGGTTTTTGTTGTTGTTGTCATTTTGTTTTCTTTTGTTGCTTTGTTTTGCTATGTCTTGTTTTGTTTTGTGTGTGTACATATTGTTATCTCTACAGGTCTATCTAGATAAGATAGGCTGGATAAACAATCTGGAGGAGAAAATAACAGGACCATGGTTCCAGGGGAACATGGGAGATGGGAAGGTTGGGGAATGAAAGTGGTGTTAAAAACCCAGGGACAAGGGAACAACAAGTAATCCATCATCAGTGGTAAGGAGAGTGCGAGATGCCTGATAGGGATTGATCAAGGACAATGTAACTGAGAGAAAATACTGAAACCCAAGTGAAGTCTGAGCATGATAGCTGGACAAGAGGAAATAGAGGAAAGAACTAGGAGACAAAGGGCATTTACAGAAGTCTAAATACAGTTATATACATGTGTAAATATATTTATATATCATGATGGGAAAATAGATCGATGTGCATATGTTTATAGGTCTAGAATTAAGGTTAGACATTGGGCCTTGTGGCACTCACCTAATCTGTCAATTTGAGGATTAATAGTGAGGGGGTGGAGTCTAGTATGTCAATTGGGTCACAGTCGATGATGCCTCTGTGGGCCTGGCCTTCTCCTGGGAAAATGCTAATATTTCCTCCTTGGAGGCAGGAGAATCTCTCTCAGACAGTTCACTCCCTTGGAGACGCTTTACTGAGAAGACACAAGACTGCCTCCCTGTGAGATAGATATCTCAGAGGAGAAGCCACATGGACTTACCTTGATGGAACCAGGCATCTGAAGTCGGACAAGCCATATAGACAATCCTGGCAGTGCTGGGGTGCTTAAGAAGCCACAGAGAGGCTCCTGCCAGCCCTGAGATGCTTACAGTGAAATGGGAGCCAAAGACTTCCTACCCACTGGCCTGTGATTGTACTACACTTGATGTCAATGCATGTGTTTCATGAGTCTGAAGAGGAATTTATAGATAGGTATCAGACATATGGGCTAATATCAGACTTATGACCTTGGACTGAACCAGGTTGGAATGTTTTCTTTCTTTTTTTTTGTTTGTTTGTTTGTTTGTTTTTGGAGGGGCATCACTGCCTTCTAGTGGTGGGAGTAGGAGGCCCAGCCTTTGCTCCTGTGGAGCTGGAATTGAACCTCCACCCCAGTGGGCCACAGTCCTGCGCACAACCACTACGCCACCGGGGCTCAGCCCCTGGAATGTTTTCTTAATGCACAGTTGCTCTTTTAGGTAAAACTCTTTCTTATATACATATGCGTTCTTATGAATTTGTTTCTCTAGTCTACCCAGACTCATGCAGGTCTCTATTGAAGTACTCTCTCAATGCAAGAACACTTTGTTCTATTAAACAGGTATTCTATGATACTCACCGTACCAACAGAAACTCCAAAGGCAACGTGGGTACATAAGCAAATGTGGTGAAGAAAGTTGATGGTGCCAGCTATCAAAAGATATAGCATCTGGGGTCTTAAAGGCTTGAAGGCAAACAAGCGGCCATCTAGTTAAGAAGCAACAAAGCCCACATGGAAGAAGCATACCAGCCTATATGATAATGAGGTGTCGAAGGGATCAGGTATCAGGCATCAAAGAGCAAAGTATCATATCATTGTGAATGAGGGGGAGTGCAGATTGGGGACCCAAAGCCCATAATAGGCAACTGGACATCACCTTAGAGTAGGATTGCGAGGAGGAGATGAGCCAGTTAGGGTGCAGTGTAGCAATGAGAAAACATACAACTTTCTTCTAGTTCTTTAATGCTTCCCTCCCCCAGCCCACCCGCCCACTATTATGATCCAAATTCTGCCTTATAAATCCAGTTAGTCCAGAGGATAACACTGGTGTAGGTAGGAACTGGAAATGGGGAATCCAGGACAGATGGTCCCTTAATGACCAGTGGTGAGAGTGCGACACCAGGAGGGTGGAGGGAAGGTGGGGACAAAAAGGCGAAGAGATTACAAGGATCTGCATATAGCCTCCTCCCTGAGGAACAACAGAAAAGTGGGTGAAGGGAGATTCTGAACAGTTTAAGATATGACAGGATAATAATAGTTTATAAATTATCAAGGGCTCATGAGGGAGGGGGACAAGGAGCTGATACCAAGGGCTCTAGTGGAAAGTCAATGTTTTGAGACTGATGAGGGTATCGAGTGTACAAATGTGCTTAACACAATGGATGGATGGATTATAATAAGAGTTATAGAAGCCCCCAATAAAATGATTTTTTAAAAAAAGATATGCATTATTATGGTAGACCTGTAATTGACATAATCAGGGACTATTATTGTAAATTTTCTTCATAACCAACTCCCATGTTTGTGTAAATAGCATCAGCCACATAAGAATTTATTCCACACAAGTGAATAATTCAGGTATTGGGATATGTAGTTAGACTACACTTGTTCAGTCTCCCTCTTTCAGTAGTATTTTAAAAATTAGTACCAAGGAGTAATTAATGACACCATTAATAGAAGATCCTTATGCATCAGGGAGATGATCTATATAAAATGCTCTACCATAAATTAGCAAGGAGGGGCTGAGCCCCGGGGGCGCAGTGGTTGTGCGCGGGACTGCGGCCCACTGGGACGGAGGTTCAATTCCGGCAGTGGGGCTGGGCCTCCTACTCCCACCACCGGAGAGCAGTGATGCCCCCCCCCCCAAAAAAAATTAGCAATGATATCTACTTGAGGCAGAAAAAAAATCATAGATCATGGCACAGATTTTGGGCTTGCACTAAGTCCTAGCTCCGGTCTAAGACCAATTAGTTTCCATAACATGGTACTGCCTGGTACTTGCCCTCATGAAGGATACACAGAAGATATGAGTGTTATAGCAAAGTGTGGTGAAGAAATTAGATGGTGCCTGGCTCAGACAGAATAGCATCTGGGATCTTAAAGGCTTGTTTCCAAACAAGCAGTCGTCTAATTGAGATTTCAACTAAGTCCACATGGAAGAAACACACCAACACTTGTGACTCAAGGATTATAAAATATATAATAAAAAACTGAAGGACAGAATAATATCATAGCTTAAATTTTGAGATTCTGGTGTGCAAAAACTCTGGATGACATTGGAAGTCCAAGATATATTTGTGAAATCTATACAGGAACTAAGCTTCTGGTGATTTCCCTCTATTCATCATTGAGGGATGGGAATAAACTAGCTCTAACAAAGTTTTGGAGAGATGGCTACCGGAGATCCAAGTGATAACCCTGATTGGAATGGTTAAAGTCTTAACGATTGATCCCCCTGTGATCACTTTGGGTCCGATCTGGTTTCCTTTTTTCTTTTTGTCATTTTATCGGGGCTCTTACAGATTTTATCAAAATCCATACATCCATTCATTGTGTCAAGCACATTTGTACATGTGTTGCCATCATCATTTTTCAAAACACTTTCTTTCTACTTGAGCAATGCGGTTTTCAATCTTCTCTCTGTGATTTCTTTCATATTGAGATTTATCTCTGACGTATTTTTTCATTGTGGGTAGCCTTCTTGAATCCTTTTAGGGGCTTGTCTGATTTTCAGTATATGAAACCTAGGATTGATGAATCTATAGAGAAAGCAACCAAAATAAAGGTTCCTGGTGGGTATGATGGGCAAGGTCAGTGGAAGAAAGGGGAGCTGATATTAAGGAATTCAAAGAAGAAGAAAATGTTTTGAAACTGTTTGTAGTAACAACTATAGAATACTGCTTGATGTGATTGAACTATGGAATGTTATGATAGCTGTAAAAGCTCCCAATAAAATGGTTTTATGGGAAAAATATTAAAAAGCAAGAAGAAAATCACTCACCCACCAACAACTAAGTTTCCATTGTGAAATGCATCCTTCAAGTCTTTTAATAATAATATTATATTTTCTTTTAAATTGATTTAAAAAACTAATACTCTATAACAGTGTTTCCCAAAGCAGGCAATACCACCCCTATATCTGTATATCATGCCATACCTGTACATACAGAACGATCTAAAATATATTTATATTATGAAGCGACATAATATTCTGCTGTAATAGGACCAACAAAACACAATACACATCATTCCTCTATTTCCAGAATACCTCCTTCCCCCAACCACCATGATCCAGCTCTACCTTACAAATCCGGCTAGACCAGATTACACACTTTGGTACAGATAAGAGCTCTCAACACATGGAACTCAGGACAGATAAACCCCTCAGGAACAGCAGTGGGAGCAGTGATATCAGGAGGGGAGGGGGATGGTGGTGGGGAAAAGGGGACAAAAGAGGAACCAATCACAAGGTTGGATATATGCTCCCCCAGGGGGATGATAGCAGAAATGTGGGTGAAGTGACAACGGACAGTGTAAGATACAAAATAACAATAATAACATATAACTAATCAAGGATTCATGATGTGGGAGGGCGGAGGAGGGAAGGAAGGTGCAAACAGGGAAGCCTGATATAAAAGGCTCAGGTAGAAAGAAAATGTTTAGAAAATGTTGATGACAGCATATGTACAAGTATGCTTAATGCAGTTGAATGATGGATTATTAGAAGGTCTATAAGAGCCCCCAATAAAATTATTAATTTTTTAAAAGACCAAAAATAATTTCCTGCTATAGGATGCAACATAATTTATTTAAATGGAGGATTTTTGAAGACAGCTACTTGGCCAATTACTGGAAGAGACTAATATTTGTACCCATTTCAAAGAAACGTGACCCAAAAGAATGCACAAACTATAGAACAATATCATTACTATCACACGGAAGTAGACTTTTGCTGAAGATCATCAGTTTCAGGTCAGATTCAGAAGAGGATGTGGAACAAGGAATATCATTGCTGATGTCAGATGGATCTTGTCTGAAAGCAGAGACTATCAGAAAGATGTTTTATTGACTCGCTAGACCATAACAAACTCTGGATACCCTTGAGGAGAAGGGGGACCCGCCATTAGTAGTCAGTTGGTGGCTACTAGAATGGGCAGGAGAAACAACAAAGGATCCAGAAACAACCAGATGAATGATCTAAATCCAGCAGAAGGCAGAGAACCAAAGAGAATTAGACTCTGCTTGGTCTCACTCTCTTTTTTTTTTTTGATTCATAACAACCTGTTTATTATTTGACAGTTCTCCGTGTCAGAAGTCCAGGCACAGCGCAGAGAGCTTTTCTATTTAGGTCTCATACAGCTGAAGGGAAAGTGAAACTGCCGTAGGATCTAGGGTCTTTTAAGTTGATTCACGTGATTGGCGAAATTCAGTTGCTTGGTACTGTATAAGGTCCTTGTTTTTTTTCTTGCTGGCTGATAGATAGGGATAGTTGTCAGCTCTTAGAAGCCATCCTCACGCACCAGCCAATGTGGCCTTCTGATGCCGGGGCAGCTCGCTTCTTGAGGGTCAGGAGGAGACTCTCCGAGTCCTTGTATGAGCTCACCTGATTCAGTCAAGTCTCCTCAGGATGAGTGAAAATTGACTCAGTGGCAAGTGGTTTGATTGGATTTACCAAGGAAAAAT
The DNA here is from genome assembly GCA_004026705.1 of Nesogale talazaci. Classification (NCBI taxonomy): domain Eukaryota; kingdom Metazoa; phylum Chordata; class Mammalia; order Afrosoricida; family Tenrecidae; genus Nesogale; species Nesogale talazaci. The sequence continues at coordinate 5,507 of PVJH01023249.1, read as the reverse complement.
ATCCCCTTTGATTATCCTAAGTCAGCTGATCCGGAACCTTAATTATACCTGCAAAAATCCTGTCACAATTACCATATAACATAATCTAATTATGTAAGAATTCATCACAAACCAAAGATCTGATGATACTCCATGATATGCCTACACTGTATATACTCAAGTATATAGGCTGACCTAGAATATCAGGCGGGTCTCACTCTCTCTTTTTTTTTTTTTGGGGGGGGTGGGCATCACGGCTCTCCGGCGGTGGGAGTAAGAGCCCCAGCCCCACTGCTGGAATTGAACCTCCGTCCCAGTGGGCCGCAGTCCCGCGCACAACCACTACGCCACCGGGGCTCAGCCCGGGTCTCACTCTCTTATACAAAAGCCAAACCCCAAGGAGATTCCATCAGGCTGCAACCCTACAGATAGGTTGGGCTCGGCTTCTACACTTACCCAGGAATGTCTAGTTGACATAATTCCTAATCAACACAGACTATCCTTGTCAACAGGACACCTATACAAAACTCTTTAGTCCAGGACCGCGGCCCACTGGGATGGAGGTTCAATTCCAGCTCCACGGAGCAAAGGCTGGGCCTCCTACTCCCACCACCTGAGGGCAGTGATGCCAAAAAAAAGCAAAAAAACTCTTTAGTCATACATAACCACCAAAGACTTACTCCTAATGTGATACAACTAACATATATAACTGAAGACTCACTAACCCCATTTCATCTTATACTTGACAAATGAACAAAACAAAAATATTTGGTGCATGCACACAAATGGGAATTACTCATAACACAGTTCTCATTTCAGCAGCTGGCCAGGTGGTCGCAGACGATATTTAGAACTACCTTCTTCCACTCTCCATTCTATATATACTTTGCCCTCATTAAGTACCTTGGATGGTTGTAGGGTTTTTTTTTTCCTGGTGGGGTGATATAAACCTTCATTCTTGAAGAGTTTGGGCTATTAATAGTTTATCATTGACTTCAATCACAGTACATTGTAATACAAAAACACAGCCTGAGGAATCTCCCAGAATCCAGACACATTCTTCTGTACTGCCCTTATGCAACATTAATTCCATTTCCCCTGGTAATCAGGATCAATCACACCACTCAATACAAGAACTTCATGGACTGTTGGTCTAGAGCAGTGGTTCTCAACCTTCCTAATGTTGCGACTGTATCGTTCCTCATGTTGTGGTGACCCTCCCAACTATAAAGTTATCTTTGTTGCTACTTCATAACTGTACTTTTGCTACTGTTATGAATTGGGTGACCCCTGTTGAAGGGCCATTTGACCCCCAAAGGGGTTTGAAACTCACAGGTCAAGAAGCGCTGCTCTAGAGACTTGAGGAGTCTAGTTCTGGATTCAGTATTATGTCTCCACGTGGAAGTACACTCAGCTTTGGAACTAACATCTCCACACAAAAGAGCAGAGGCTTGCAGAGGCAGGAAGCAAAAATTGTGAAGAGTAGGTCATAGGTGTGAGTGGTGCCACTCCCATTTTCACCCTTTGGTAGCTATGAATCCTGACTATTGGAGAAATAGCACCATATTTTGAGACTGTTTTAGGCCATATATAGCTTCCTGGAGAGCATTGGCCCAGCCACGCAAGTTGTTGTCATGAAGTTAGTGCTGTAACTGTGTCTTTAGAAGTCCATTCCAAAGGCTGAGCCCCGGTGGCATAGTGGTTGTGCATGGGACTGTGGCCCACTGGGACGGAGGTTCAATTCCCGCTCACAGGAGCAAAGGCTGGGCCTCCTACTCCCACCACCAGGGCAGTGATGCCTAAAAAAAAAAAAAAGAAGAAGTCCATTCCATAATTTTATCAAGCCAGCTGTTTCAGGATTATGGGGAAGATGAAAAGACCAGAGGACTACATGAGAAAATGCCTATTGCTACACTTCATTTGCCATAAAGTAAGTTCCTTGATCTGAGATGATGCTGTGTGAGATACCATGTTCGTGGATAAGACATTCTGTAAGTCCACGAATGGCAGTTTTGGGAGAAGTACTGCGTACAGGGAAAGTAAGTCTTTATCAAGAGTAAGTGCCTATATTCTTTTTTTTTAAGGCATCACTGCCCTCTGGTGGTGGGAGTAGGAGGCCCAGCCTTTGCTCCTGGGAGCCGGAATTGAACCTCCATCCCAGTGGGCCACAGTCCCGTGCACAACCACTACGCCACCGGGGCTCAGCCCCTATATTCTTGTAAGAACAAAACACTGCCCTCTTAAGGAAGAAGATCTTTGAAATCAACCTGCTATCAGGTTGCTGGTTGTTCCCCAAGAGGAATGAGCCCATATCTTGTAGTCAGTGTTGATCTCTGCTGCTGGCAGATTGGGCACTGAGTAGTGGAGGAAGCCAAGTCAGCCTTTGTGAGTAGAAATTCATGTTGCTGAGTCTATGCACACTTCTGTGTTAGACAGAGTTCTCTAGAGAAACAAAACCAGGACACTTATGATTTTAGATAGATAGATAGGTAGATAGATAGGTAGGTAGGTAGGTAGGTAGGTAGGTAGGTAGATATAGCATGAAGGAATATAACAGCTAATTAGTCCACACCACAGGACAGAGGGCTCAGTTCAACTCACTTCTGTGAAACAGTTAATATACTGGAAATCCTTCAACTCATGAGGGCTGTTGAGTCCAAGATCAAGGAAGCAGACAACAGAGTTTTCTGTAGAGCAATGCAGGCAGTCCAACCACAGGCAGCAAACAGCAGAGTGGGTCATCAACAGTCAGCCAGATGACAGGATCTGACAGTCCTTAGCACAATTGATGTAGACAGTGGCAGTGTGGCAATGCAGGTCTTGAAGGAATCTAAAGCTCTAGTGACACGATCCATAGATTGGCTGCCTCACAGATAGTGTAGCTCGCAAGTTGAGGCGGAGAATTAGCTAGGGCACTTGCACACTGGTCTGATCGCCAGAGAGCAAGAGAGAGACAGGTGGGGCTTGCCAAGCCATTGATCTCTTTGCCCTCCAATCAAACTGTGACCTTGTTAATCCCACATGTTCTTATTGGCCAGGTTGGCACAATGAGTTTACCTATCACAACCTCCATTCCTGCCAGCATGACCACATTGTTCATGTGCTTATTGCAAAATGACAGGAGCAGCTGTGGAAAGAGAGTGGCTGATTTCCTCAGAACATGTCATCCCATCCACTTGATTGTGAAAGTCCTCCTCTACAGAGGTAAGAAAGCCTTGAGTGAACATTCACATGATGCACGAATATCTTCATATTTTTGGCTTATTTAGAGAGGTCTATCCACATATCTCTTCTCTCCACCTTCTTGCCATTTTCTGTTTTTTTTAATGTTTCTTCCCATTCCCTTACCATCCAGCCAAGTTATTGGCCACAGCCCATCGATCAATATACAGTCATGCATTTGGCCATTTCTCCTTCCAAGTAAAGTGAACATCCAGGTGTACCACTTGAATTTCTGCTCACTGGGGGAATTTTCCTTCATCGCTGTCCTTCATGGACATCCCAGAAAGAGAATGTAGTGCTGCTACTCTCCACTTTTGAGTGGTACCTCATATTATGCAGAACCATCAGTAAGCCAAGCATGAGGTTTATTTTCCTGATTCAACTGATCACAAGGAACACTTTGTGAGGCCAAAGGTGCATACCGGGAGAAAGTTGGTACTATGACAGGAGTGACCACCATAGGCATTTGGGACACTTCTTCATGCAGCTTACTTTTATCACCAGGTCATGCTACAGCCTGATTTCATATATACCACTTCCATGTATGATGGAGTAATGCTGTGCATGTCAAACTTTGTGACTCTTTGTATCAGACAATATCTAGTTCATTATGGGCATTTCAGATCTCATGGTGACTTGTGGTCCATGGTGAAGCATTCAGTATCCAATAACAGGCAAAAAGCTGTTTTCCAAAAGGGAAGTAGTTGTCTGTAGATGTCAGAACTTTGCTACAACATCCTTATCATCTTTCCTGTAATCCACCAATAGGGGTCTGCCAAAGACTCCAAAGTCTCTCTGTGACTGACATCTCAAGCACCTTTGGAACAGCTGGATTATATGGCTTAAATGTCAGAGCAGTTTATGTGGCTGAAACTGTTGAAGAACCTTCTTTTTTTCTGAGGTCCACTCAAATCTGGCAGCTTTTCCAGTCACATCTTATATAGGCTGGAATATCCCACCCAAATGAGGGATATTTTACCTCCCAAATCCAAAGAGGCCTACTAGACACTATGCCTCCTTTTTAGTTTTGGGTGGGGTCACATGTAATAACTTCTCTTTCACTTTAGTAGAGATATCTCTACATGCCCTACATCACTTAAATTTCACTAAGTGAAATTTCACTAAGGTGCCTGAATTTTTGTCAGGTTAATTTCCCACCCTGCAACATGCAAATGTTGTGCTAATAAATCCAAAGTCATTGAGACTTCTTCCTTAGTAGATCCTATAATGTCATCAATGCAATGGACTGGTGTGACATTTTCCAGAAGGGAAAGGCGATCAAGCTCCCTGTAGACTAATTATGGCAGAGTCCCGGAGAATTGACATAACCATGGGGGAGAGTTTAAAAGTGTATTCTTGCCTTCACAACTGAAGACAAAGTGTTTCTGATGGTCCTTTGAAACTGGAATTAAGAAAATGGCATTGGCCAGATCAACAGCTGCATACTAGGTACCAGGAGAAATACTAATTTGTTCAAGGCATGAAACCACACCTGATATAGCAGTTGCAATGGAGTCACCACCTGGTTAAATTTACAGCAATCTGCTGTCATTTGTCAAGATCCATCTGGTTTTTGCTCAGTCCAAGTAGGTGAGTTAAATGAGAATGTGATGGGAATCACAACCCCTCTATCTTTCAATCCTTTGATGGTGGCACTGATTTCTGCAATGTTTCCAGGAATATTCCATGGTTTTTAGTTTACTATTTTCCTAGGCTGAGACATTTTTAATGGCTTCCACTTAACTTTCCCTACTACAAAAGCTCTTATTCCAGATTTCAAGCTTCTAACATGGGGATTCTGCTAGTTTCTGAGTATTTCTTTTTTGGGGGGGGACATCACTGCTCTCTGGTGGTGGGAGTAGGAGGTCCAGCCCCACTGCTGGAATTGAACCTCCGTCTCAGTGGGCCCCAGTCCCGCGCACAACCACTACGCCACCGGGGCTCAGCCCAGTTTCTGAGTATTTCTATTCCAATATTAGAATTGGGGAAATTACTTGCAGCCCCCACTGGATCCATTGTGAGACAGACTGAAGCTAAGACTTCTTCAATAACTTGATCTCTATAAGCTCCCATTCTACTACTGGGTCTTCAAAACATTTGGGTCATCTAGAATTAATGCAATTCAGAGTAAGTATCTAGTATTCCCCACCCCAATTCGATTATTTTCTTTTCTCCAATGAACACTCTTGTGAAAGGTCACAGATCTATTTGTTAAGGGTGGGAGAAAGATTAACAGTATATGGTTTTGGTGGTGCAGTGGGGTCCTTCTTCAAATGGACCTGGTCTCCTTTCCATTCGTTGTGGGT
>PVJH01023248.1:0-35135 GCA_004026705.1 Nesogale talazaci | reverse complement strand
CATCATCTGGATGTCCAATCAGAATTTCAGCTTTAGCTGGTGTGACAATATCAGCATAGACTCCTCGCTGAATTTGCAGTAATCACCATCACTGCTATTGGTCTCAAACAAAGCGCCATCCTCACTGCCATCCATAGCACTACTAAAACCACATTTATTGAAGGCATTATGTCCTCTGCAATCTCTTCCCATGCATCATAGTCTCACTTTGCTATCAATTCTATGTAGGGCTTCATCAGATTTCCAACTTTTGTCAGTCGAGCTTGACCAGATGACAGCCCTTCATGCCTCATCTTTTGCAGTTGGTCTTTGAAACGTTTATTTGAACACACATCTATGGGCTACAATACAGATGTAAGCCCACCTAGAATAAAGGCCAAAATAACTTGAGAAGACTTTGCTGATATTTATGTTATCAGATGTGTGGTCTCTGAACATATCCCAAGCTAGCAATGATTTTTTTTCTGTGGGGTCATCTGTCAAATTTCTTCCAGCCAGTTTTTGTTCTATCTTCATCCATCCAGCCGTTAATATGTGTGTGCACTGCAACTTGTGGTGGGAACTTGACCTTTTAAGGCAAGGTCTTTCTTTCAAGCATAATGACAGACCACAGTTTACTATCATTCCATTAGTCAACCTGACAGAATGACTATGAAAGGTTTTTTTTTTCCTGAGTTTTTAAGTAAAATAGCAGATTTGTCTCCCAAACTTGCCACAATTCTGTTGCTTGTTAGATCAAAGGTCATATGTTTTTCCATATTCCCTATATTTCCCAGGTTATAGTTATAGATTCTTCTTTGTTTTCTGATGAATGAATGGAAGGACATCACTTTTTCATCAAGGTCTTTTGACAACTTCTGTGATATCTGTGTTCTTTGCCTCAAACATAGGGCAAACCTATTCATCGAGTGGGTACCTCAGCCTGCTGATGCAACACAATTTTCAATGTCTGGTGCTTTTAATTTGTCATCTTTAGGCACGTAAATGAATTCCCATGCGTGCAATGCAGTAACCATTTTAACAACACATCATACCCCATTTCTGCTATTTAGGCTCTAGATCCCTACTTGAAGTCATTAAACCACGTCAAGCTTTTTGTTGCCAATGGAATCTTTTCCAAGTCAGCTTTCATTTTCCACCACTCCCTCACTTGTTTTTCATCAACACAATATTCCCTACTTGCAATACTGTTATTGCTTTCTTCCACTCTTGACACAACCTTAAGTTTCAAACCAGCTTTGTATGACCTGCATTTCTGTTTGGGTCCAGGATTAGAAATATTCGGGTCCATTTCTAACAGCATAAAAAGGACAATGAAAAAGAATTCTGTACCATAGTTGTTGAATTACCACACTATACCAGAAACACTACTCCAAACATAGGCCCTAGTTATACTTCTTGAAAGAGGTCAACTTACAGTAAAAACAGTGTGTCCAGGCAAATAAGTAATAATAAGTAAAATCAGGTAGCAGTAGACTGCAGCAAGACAGAGAGGCTTCACCACAGAATAGAGATATCCTCCAAAAGAATCACACTCAAAAGACACCACGAGACCCCAAACATGCTGGCTCACAGGGATTCAGGGCTTGGAGAGTTTGGTATGATAATATTCGCGAATGTGATGACATGACTATGTTTGCATAGAGAAGCCTGTGATAGAGCTCATGCATGTTGTATTATTGCATGCTCTGCAGCACTGTATATGCTGACTTACCACATGTACACAACACACCTTGTATAACTTGATGCCTAATGCAGGCTGATGATATTGAGGATTGTGATGACATGGCTGCTTGCCTAGAGAAGCTTGTGTTAGGGTCATAATATACATGCTGCTTTGTGTACGCACTGTGTTACTGCATGCGCTGCATTACGGCAGATGCAGCATCACCGCATATGTATGGGAAGTGCTAACGCAACATATGCAGTAACACAGTGTGTACATAATGCAACACATGTCATGATCCTTAACGCAGGCTCCTCATGCAAGCATATCAACAAGATAGGGGTTAATAAAAATGAAGTATTACAGACTAAGTACTGTAAATAAATACACTGCTTTTTATATCAGGAAAGAAAATTTGTTCTAATTTGCTTTTTTAAATTTTTAAAAATTGTGTTGGCTATTTTAGGTCTTTCATTTTTAAAATATTTGCTTTTTACTTGTTAATACCTGAGGAACATGTGCTTAAAAAACAAAACTTATCAGAATTCTGGTAGAAATGATATTAAATCCATTGACCAATTTGGAGAGAACTGTGCAGTTAACACTTTTAACTACTCAAAACTATGAACATGGAATGTATTCTCTGTGCATGGGACAGTCTCCATGTCCTCATGTGTGAAGAGCATTCTAGCTGTACTTTCCCCAGAAGAGATCTGTTAATTTGATGCCAGATGATGATGCATTCGATATTCTGCAGAAACAACACCATCCACATGCATCAGTCCTGCTTAGGTCTACCATATTTATTATCCAGCCTGCACATACATATGAAGTGATTGCAAATACCAGGATTCAAATCAATGACATCTTAGTCCGAAGATAAGAGTTAGACTTTAAATCACCTTAATGAGATAGTTTGCATATTTTCCAACTGTAATATGTAATTTGAGATCAACAATAAATTATATTACTTTTTTCATGTGCTCTTCTGACTCTAACTTGAATTTTTAGTGGTTCTCTTTGATGCACCGTTTCAACTATTTTAAAATTAACTCCAGCCAAACTTTACTTGTGCGTCATATTAATGATCTTACTTGATACTTCCTGAATATTAATGGTGTACCTTTCTTTGAAATGAGCACGAAGTTGTATGGATCTCTCCCAGTTGATTAGCCATGTAGCTAGCTGTCTCCTAAATTGCTTGATATCAAGGCGGAAGCACTTCTACTTTTGCACCCCTTGTTGAAACTTCTCAATTGACATTTTATCAATTCCTATTTTCTGACGTCTTGCCAACACTTTCAGTGTAGTTTGAGTTGCTATCTTCAGTACCAGTGGTTCTTCATCAAATACTGCCTCTAAAATGGTTGAACATTCAATGTGTTTCCTGTGACTTTTAATACTCTGTCTATAGTATCATTCTATAATGAGAGTAAAGACTTCAATTTTTTAATGCAGTTCTTTCTGCTTGAAGTGTCTCACAAGGCACCTTCATTTTTTTTCTAACTCCAGGTCTTTGCATACTTCACTACATTACTTTGACGTGGCTTTTTTTTTAGGTGTTGTTTGAAGAAGTCCACTCAGCTCATATCAACATTTCCACCCATTCACGTTAACTCCTCTATATTCAAGAGAAGCTTCAGGATCTCTTCTGATATACATGCTTATATTTTCTTTATCTCTTGTGTTTTAAAAAAATCATTTTATAGGGACTCATACAAAACTTAGCACAATCCATACCTACATCTACTGTGCCATGTGTATTTGTACTTTTGTTGCCATAATCATTCTCAAAGCATTTGCTTTCTACTTGAATCCTTGGTGTCAGCTCCTTGCTTTCCCCCTCCCTTCCCATCCCTCTCCCTCCTGAACCCTTCATACTTTGTAAATTATTATTTTGTCATATTATACACGGTCTGAAATCTCCCTTGACCCACATTTATGTTGCCTGTCCTACAGAGAGGTTATTATAGGTAGATCCTTGTAATCGATTCCCTCTTTCTAGTTTTCCTGTGTTTTGTGAACTTTTGTTTTTTTATTTATATTAGTTTTCCTATAGGTTAGTCCTTAACTTCTCAGGACTTCAGTCATTCATGTTCGTGTTAGACTGGTCTTTCTATAGAAGCAAAACCAGTGACCCCTATAGATGTATAAAAAATACATTCATATATAAAAAAGGAAATCACATTAAGAAATGAACCGCAAAGTCACAAAGCAAGTAAACCCAATTTGGTGTCAGATGCTAAGATAGAGGTTTTTCTCAACTCATTCAGCTGCTGTGCCAATGAGACAGAAAGCAGAATGATGGACCAAGTAAAATGAAGCAGGTGACGGGCAGTATGGCAAACCAACAGTGGCTCCCAGGCTTAGCAGACAACATGTTGAGTCATTGGCCCAATTCTCACATAATCATTTGGAGGGCCTGAGCAAAGAGAAAGATTTGTCACCCTGGCATAGATCATACAAGTAAGTGATTCTCCATGACCGATACCAACCCATTTAGGACAAATAATTACTAGGGTACTTAACAAAACTACATGTGATAATGGTGATCTGTAATTTATTTCCTTTGATTCTGACTCACAGCAATGTGATACGACAGAGTAGCAAGGCTGAAAAGGGTTAGCACAGCTGGATACCTATATGGAAGCACAGTGCCTCATCCTTTTCCCAAAGAGCAGCTGGTAGGCATGGAACACTGACTTTTCAGTTAAAAGCTTAACATTGAACTCAACCAAATTATAATCTTTATTGCAAACAGTCTTCATGTTGATTCATAAATGAAAATGAAACTTTAACTTTTGAGTAATTGCCAAGCTAAGACAAGTCTTGCTTCTGTGATTCAGTTAATTCAGTTGTTGAAATCATGGCAATTTTTCTTGTCCTGGGATGTCTTATTCTGCCAGAAAAAACAACTCAGAGCATGTCTTCATCGTTATGGGTCAAGGGCATTAGTGTCATCTAGGAACAGTGACATTTTATTTTTGCTGAGCTATTTTTGAGTACTTACACTGGAAAACTCTTTTTTTCAAACAAAGCTTTATATAAATTTCTACTGTATAGCATGGAAGGAACATGTATGCATATATATATATATATATATCTATATATATATTTATGAGCAGGGTTCTTTGCATTGTATGTTGAAGTTTAAAATGCTGATGAAGTCCTGTGAAACAAATATTTTAGCTTTAGTATTAACATTATATACTTTGCACATTATAAAATTATTCTTGTAAGAATATTTCCATAATTAATAATCTCAATTTTACATGTGACTGTGGTCTTAATACTCTAGAAGAATAAACAGTAATTTGAAAATGATTTTATTGTATGTACCCCTTGAAGTTTATAATATAATATCCAGAGAATTAATGAAAGAAAAATATCCTTCTCTGTATAATAATAATCCCAATTTTTCCTATTAAATAATTTTGATTAGGTTGAAAAATTCTATAGTCATCTGTATGATAAACTAGATTGCTGTGTTAGTTTGGGTAGACTAGAGAAACTAATACATAGACACATGTGTACAAGAAAGAGTTTTACATACAAAAACAATTGGATATTGAGAAAATATTGGAGCCCAGTCCAGATCAAGGCTATAAGTCTAATATTAGCCCATATGCTTGATACCAATCTGTACAGTCTTCTCAAACTCAGGAAACACATGCAAAGATGCCAAGTGCAAGACAAGCACAGTCCAGTGGGTGGAGAGTTTTGTGGATTCAGTGGCAGTGTAGGCATCTCAGTGCTGGCAGGGATCTCCACATGGCTTCCCCAGCTTTAAGGATCTGGCTGCCATCAGCCTTCCTCCTTGTGGCTTGTCAACAAGAATGTCTCCCAGGAACTGAGCACAAAGAGAGCTCATCAACTGCCTCGAAGAAGGAAATGCCATAGTCCCCAGAATCCTCTGGAGCAGGCCAGGCCCACACAGAGGTCTGCTTGCCTCATTGACTATGTTCTGATTGACAGGCGAGACCCCACCCCTCTCACTCTTAATCCTCTCAAGTTGACAAATGATTAGATAACTACCCCTAATAAATTTTTTAATGTACTTTTAGTGTAAGAGGGCTAATTTTATCTTTTAAAAGTCCTAATCAAACAAAGAAGTTTGGATATAAAAATAATGCATAACTTAGCAACTCATGTGAATTGTGTGATTAAGTGTTTGGGCGGATAGATGGAAAGTGTTTAGAAAAGTGAGTGCTAATGAAAAGGAAGTCATACCAAGAAGTCAAAATGCACAGCAAAGTTCTCCTAAGGCAAATGCTTTACAGTCACCCTCTCTCCTCTTCTTATAACAGCTGCCTGTCTCTTTGGGTAAGAACATCTGGCAGGATATGGAAAAACTTTAATGAGTCAGAAAGAAGTCATAAAACATGTGCATTGTGTAGAAGTCTTCTTCTGATTCAAAGATATAGCCCCTTTGTAGTCAGTCCCCTAACTGGATCACTTTTAATTTACTAAACCACTATTTGTTTAGACAGATTCCTTGCCATACATCAATATATTTTAATAATTCAGTAAAAACAAACATTGCTTACCAAAGAAAGTCTGAACTATAAAACTTAAATGAGTAAACAAACAAGTAGCTGTGGTATATGACCAGTAAAGGATACAATACATTAAACAAGAGACATGTGTACATTTTTTATACAAATAGAGAGTAGCTATAATAGGGACAAAGAAGGTTTCTTTCCCTCAAATGCCAGCTCTAATGGAAATCGGTAGACAGGGTCACACTAAAGGGGCCCTATCAGACCCCTAAAGGAAAACACCTAGGCACAGCAAAGGCATTGTACAGGTGCGTCTGAAATCAGGCAATAGCCTCAACGTCGTCCCTCCAGTCATGAAGGAGGGAGATAAAGGCAGGGCCCAAGGGCTCTAATCCCAGCTTGTTCTCTTGGCCTCTGGAGGGTTCCTGCTTTTGTTTTCATGCATATTGTGTCCTCTTGTTCCAGTATTTTTATCATGTAGTTTTTTTGGCTCTTCTGAAGGGGCCATCTTCACTCAAGAGCTTCTGTGCTGTCCCTGCAGAGCCTTGTACATTTTCCAGAAATAGTGTGCAATTTTTAGAGACCGTAATACCTGAAACCTCCCTCTGCCTCACAAACGTCACTTGGATTTACAAAAGTGCTTCCACTGTGTGAATACTTTCAGTGTTGTGAAGCAAGAACCAAGGTAAAACCACTGAAGAAAGATAATATATTATGATGACTCACAAAGAGAGAAAATTTTGCATTTGTTGAATGGTCAAATAATGATTCAAAATTGTCCGACACAACGAATGTTAGAGAAATACAAACTTTATTAAATGGCACAACTGATATATGGTGGGGAGCAGATGAACAAGTTTCCTAAGAATTAATAAAAATAAATAAAAAACAAAAGGAACAAAAAACATAGATCAAGTTGATTAGTATAATAACGTAACACATTTAGTGCTCCTATTTCATGTCCTAGTTTGAGATGTAGTTCCTAGGATCTTAAAACTTGCAATCAGCCATAACGGGCATCATCTGTCTTCATTTGTATGGAACAACAGAAGAGTCTGGAGCAGCAGGAGGGTGGGGAGTGCGTGTTTAATTGCCAGTATGAAGAACTGATCATTTTGCCAGGAGCCAAGAAAGACTACATCATTCTCAGGATTCACTACCAAACATTTTGATTCAAGAGTTTATAGAAGAATCCTGATTGGTGCCAGGGGTGGGGGGGTGTAAATGTGCATCAGAATTTCAAATTCTCATAAACTCCAGACTCCTTGGAGTCATGAAGCTTGGATGAGCCCCTGTATCTATTGCTCTGAGATAATCATTTTATTAGAGGCTTGTATAACTCATCTCAATCCATCCACCCATCCATTATATCAAGCACTGTTGCACATCCGTTTCCCTCATCATTCTCAAAACATTTGCTTTCTACTTGAGTCCTTGGTATCAGCTCTGAGATTATCTTAAATCATAAACCAAATAGGTCTCTTGAAACCTCCTTCAAACCAAACTACATATACAAAAAAACTAAATAAATTCCCTGCCATCAAGCTAATCCCTAAGCATGGTGACCCTACAGCATAGAAGAAAACTTCCCTTTTGTGTCAGAGACTGCCAGTCGTTAAGGGAGCAAAACACCTCATCTTTTTCTCATGGGCCAACGCGTGGGTTCAAATACTGACACTGAAGTTAGCAGCATAACTCACTAGGTCTTCATACTCGGAACTATAGTTTATCTAGTAAAAAAAAATGTCTGCTTTGAACATCATGCTCTTTGTAAGAACCATATATAATGGGTCAAATTGATAATAACTATTCAAAGTTTAAATTGGAACCAAGGTGTACAATGAATTTATGATGCTGGGAGAAGAATAACTCAGAAAAGGAGAGTGAGAATTGTTGCAAATGTAAAAGAATGTAATCAAAGTTACTAAATGGTACATGTAGAAATGATTAGTGTGTTTTGCTTTTGTTGTGTTTCTTAAGAATGAAAATAAGTAGTGAAATTATTTTAAAAATTAGAAATGTAGACAATATAGCATTTCCTGAAGTGGATTTTACTATAAATTAAATCACTGGAATTGGAAGTCTTTCTTTACCTACCCCGACACTCTACTATTATGCTGGCTTCAGTAGTTCATTGCCAAGGTCACAATGGGTTTATAAACAACATTTACAATGTTAAGGGTTTATTAGGGAAATTAACAGGTTACTACAAGCCAGAATCAGTATGGATCCAGCCATTGGTCCACAGCAGTTCCTCTCATTAGTTGGCAGCTAAAGCTCTCTCTCTCTGCTTCTCTGCCTCTCAGCCAGGCAGTGCCTTGCCTTGCCTGAGTCAAGAGGCAGCCTGTCTGGCTCTCTCATGCTCACAAGGTATGAAGGGCACAATTCCTCTGGTCTGTCAGTGGGGCTCCTTTGCTCCTGTGCCTTTGATCTTGGCCTCTATCATTTCAAGCAGGGATTTCCTTGATGGTCCTGGAATTTTTCTCTCTCTGCTCACAAGATGGCTCTTACACACAGAGGAATGGCTTTGATGGAGGGGTGGGTATTATCTTTCAGAAGACCATACCGCAAAAGAAACAACAGGTTTCTGGGTCTTGATTTCCACCCTATAAGACCCAGAATCCATTCCATTTTCTTCCTGTCATTAACGTAACAAAGAACTCTTCCCAAAATAGGATTATAATCACAGGCCTAGAGGCTGGAATGTACAGTCCTCACAAAGGGGATTATGGATAGATAAGTCATATTAAGAAATTTCACTTCACCACATGGGTAGATCCAGTTAACTGACCTAATAATGTAACCTATTTAGTGCTGCTGCTGAGTACCCCCATTCCATGCACAGTGCCTTGGATTGTAATATCTTGCAAGTATTGTGTGCTAAGAAATCATGGTGGTTAAAATTTCCTAATGTATCCCCAAAAGAGAGAGAGAGAGTTTGCAGATTTGCTTGGATTTATAACTCTGGTTCTAGTACTGCCAGCTCTCCCTCAAGAGTAAGTGTACGCTTTTTATAGTACAGATGTTTGGGGAAGGTAGGTCATCTTCCTTCTGTCAAGACCACCCGTTGTCATGCATGAGAATCATCCAACTAGTCTTGAGGGACTCCTTTTAAGCACATGATTCCACTGGAAAGGAGCTTTATGTTAGGTAGTGCTGGACCCCCACAGCTCTTCTCACAGAAAAGCTCACAGAAACATGCTCTTGTGAGGTGGAATGGAGTCCAAGTTAGAGACAGGAGGTTCCTCGTATGGGTATTTTGCTCGGTCCAAAAGTGGCATTCAAAATATTAATAACTCAAGGCCAATTTTAATACTAAATATAAAACCCATGAAATTATCAAAGAACTTCACCTGAACCGGTGGTTGTAGATACGTAATGCAGGCAAGAGCTATTTGTCATTAATGAAACACCATGATTAGAGTCTGGTAACATCAATTTAGAGAAAAATCATCCTGCTTACTTCATACCTTGTTTCTCAGAAAAGGAAGTTAGAGAGCACACATACATAGACTGTAACCCAATATCTGAAACATGAGGGAGTTTCAAGTAATTCCTCTTTTCCCCAAGTGTGCTCTCCAATTTTAGGTCTGAAAGGGACAACAAGACCCAGAATTGTGAGGAAAGCATCTGAGCATTCTCAGGAAAATCATCAGTATAAAAGAAAGGGAAATGATATGTACAGCTGCATATGATAAATGAATTTCCCCATAAATTAATAACTTTAAACACAGGGTCTTTGAGGTGAGGTGTGATTTTTCTTAGTTTTATAAATTAGATGGAGCAGTACAGTAACAGTACATGCTATGTAGAATAAGAGTCATCATTTCTAGACCATGTTTATAATGGCAAAGTTTCACACTGTTTCCAAGATCACTTATCATTTTAGAATTCAGATAAAGATGTTTATGCATTGATATTTTTTCTTTTTGATCACAACATTTTAACATTTTTGTCAATTACTGGATCCTAATAAATTGAAATTTTGGTTAAATTATTATTTTTAAATAATTGTGATGAATACATATTTCAGAAAAAGAAATCTAAAGCTATCTGACCATAACAGACCTAATTCTTTTCTGATATTTATTAAAAATAAGAGTTGCAAGATCAGTCAATATTTTGATCCTCAACTCAATGCATCACTAGCACAGAAACTGACACATTTGTGACTTCATGCATTTGATGACTGAATAAATGAGACTATCTTCACCAATAAAGATTGGCAACGTAAGTATCAAATACTGAGGAAGAGAAATACTAATAAGTTTTGTATAATTTTAAATGCCTTATTATTTTTAAATCTAAAAAAGCACTAAGAAAGAAATGCTAAGTAAAATGTAAGATAGAGCAGAATAGTGTTTTAAAACATTAAAATTATGCCTTAGATGCAAAAAGACATAAGACATCATTTGGGAAAGAATCAAAAATATGAATTGGATAGTGAATAGTATAAGTGATATTCGAGTCTCAAGAAATAAAACAAATGAACCAAACATTCTCTATGAAATCTAGAAAGGTTTATAAAATAGACTAATTCTTCTAAAGTACCAGACAGAGTCACGCTGGCATATTCTCCTAATCTGTGACACTTGCTTTTCTTGCGAAAGTTTTCTTTTGTTTTTAAGACAACTTAAAAAAAAACCCAAACTCGACTTTTTTATATCTTACTCTATGATTTTATAGACATCTTTAAAAATATAAATGTATTCTGCTTCATAAAGAATTTTTATTGCTAATCTGTCATTCACATTTTAAAAGAAATAGAACTATCATATTCCCATGTTATGCTTAGGTAAGATTGCTTTGCAAACATATACTTATTTCACACAAATTTTATAGAAATTCAGGTAACACTGTACAAGTCATTTTACAACAAGCAAATAGATTAAGCCCTCAGAAAACTATTTCCTGATTTTTTATTATATCACAACACAATTATTAGTTTTTTTGTTGTTGTTCTGTTTTTTTGTGGGCATCACTGCGTCTGGTGGTTGTGGGCGTTATCCAGTGCCGCTCTTAAGAACCACCACTGGATTTGAACTGCCAAGCCTGCAGTTTCACACTCAACCACTTATGCCACCGGGGCTCAGCCCTATTAGTTTTTCATGAACAGCATATTTTCTTTAATGACCAAGCTCCCAATTTATACTGTTTAAAAAATAAAATACATGATATATATCAATTTTACTTTTATTTAAACAAATGTTAGTATATACATTGGATATGATTTTGAGAATTATCAACTATTTGAGTTCATTGAATAAGTGAAATCAACCATTCCACAGGACACCACTCTAAAACATATGTTCCACCATATAAGTTTACTGAATTTATACATTTTTAATAAAGAGTCATAAATATCTCTTGGAATTATATATTTTTAAAAAAAACTTTGTCACAGAAAAATTTCTTTAAGATAAAAATAATTTAAATGACTGAATCTGAGGTATTTTATAATTAAATATGCTTTTATTTCTATGCAGAATAATATATCCTCCAAGCGCTATGTAATTATCACATGAAGCAAAGGTAAAATTAAGTTTATTAATCAGTCCCCCCAAATAGCATTTTTGGCAATCACAAAACACACTAGAGAGTTGAAAGAAATGTATATAATATAAAAGCCATTGCAATCTTAAAATGTGTTGTCACAAAACCATATAACTCCTCGCTCTACACAGGTAAAATTAGTATTTTTCAATGCCCATGCTCAAAGTGAAGTATGCATGAAAACCGCAAAGTGGATTATGTAGTCTCTTCAGCATGCCAATGTGCAAACTTCTTTGTCTGCACAGTAGACACCAGAGGGATTGTGTTGATCTCTAGTTCATTCTACTCAAGTCCAGAAAAATGCATTACCACACATCTTGATTGTGGCAGTCACAATGGCATGTTCACTTTGGCATAGGTCCCTTGATTTTTCTGGGGAGACTATTTGACTATTTATATGTCCTCTTGTTTTCTTGTGTCCTAAGGTTATGGTTTCCTAGAAGATAGAGTTATTAACCTTTCTGGCTAATTCTGCTACTATTGACAAAGATTCTCTGGTCTCATCACAGCCATGATCGAGTATGTGCACAAAAGCAATTTGCAGCTCTCTGGCTCTGCTGAGAGGAGTGCCCTAGGATATCTCACATATATCCTTTGAACAGGACCAAATGCCTTCAAAATACACACAGATAAATCTCTAGAGTACAGTATAATTTTACCCAACCATGAATTTGTAATGCTGACCTTACTACAAATTGATTGGAAGGTAGCTTAGGGATAAAGCTAATCCTTCCAAAATATGAACTAGTATATATTGAACACATATATCATGTATTTGTCTGTCATTATGCTGTCTACCTTACATGCAACATTTCACTGAATACTTTCCTTAATCCTATAAGTTTCATTATTATCTGTCTGACATAGGAGAAAATGAATTCAGAGAGAATAATTAACTGGCCCAAAGTTAGAAGTAAAATTGAGCTTTCAGTCTTATTTTGTGTGAATCTAGAATATAAGCAGAGGTCTTTATAGAAATGTTTTTGTTTTAATGTTTATAAAATTGAGCTACATTAAAAAAGGCTCTCAAGAAGTATATTTTTATGTGTTTTGGCAAATTTATATATTCACAAATACTAAAGTCAAATATGAAAAATATTAATATTCTAAGAAGCTACCGCATACAATTGTCTAATTAAGTGTCCCACATCCGTAGCCTTAACTATTCACCTGATAGCAATCCCTTTAGTCTTATATTCTATAAGGTTTCATATATACTCATTCTTCATTTGTGGAAGCTCACATTGTGAATACTTGTGTGTCAGTCATCTATCACTATGATGATTTTAATAATCATCAACATTTTAACTGTAATACTTTATTTTTATTTTTGTGTAGTACTCCATTAAATCTACATAAAATCACTTTATGTTAGCTTTTAATTGATAAAGAATAGAAAGCTTATTTACATATTTTCAATGTTATAAAGGTACTAAGAGCCAGTATTGACAATGTCAGTGAGTTTGAGGAATTTTTGCTATGAACATCTTTAAGGAGCTTGAGTTGCATAAAGGATTAATTAAGCATTGAACTGCTAGCCAGAAGGTTGGGGGTTCAAAACTACTAGTCACTCCATAGGAGAAAGATGAGGCTGCCTGCTCCCATAAAGCTGTGTGTGTGTGTGTGTGTGTGTGTGTGTGCATCACTGCTGCTGGTGGTCATGGGCGCTACCCAGTGCTGCTCCTGAGAGCCGCTGCTGGATTGGAACCGCCAAGCCCGCGGGCCACAGTTCCGCATTCAATCACTTACACCACCGGGGCTCAGCCCTCCCATAAAACTTTATAGTCTTAAAACCCTAAAACGTAGTCTTGCTCTGACCTATAGAATTGTGGAGTCAGAATTGACTTGATATCAGTGGGCTTGCTTTAGGTTTATTAACATAATTGAATGTAGATTATAGAATAATTTCATTAACATCGCATACAAGTAAGCTTTTGCTGAAAATAATCTAAATTATTGTAATATACTGACAGGGAAATTTCAGGAAATTGTGATGGACTCAGAAAAGAACAATGGGATATAATTACTTATCTCAGATGAATATTGGCGGAAAGCAGATACCAGAAAGATACTTTCCTTTGTTTAACTGACATTGACAAAATTGAGAATTTCAAAATTTTGCATGTAATCAATACATAGATGTAGAGTTAGTCATGTGAACAGAAAAAAACATATTATACATCCTAATATAGCTTAATCAGGAAGGAGACATGTTAAGGCTGTCTTTTTACCATATCTACTCAATCTGTATACTGAGAAATAATCTAAGAGGATTTTGGCATCTGGATTGGAGAAAGCCTTATTAGTAGCCTGAGAGATGAATAAGCAGAGATGAATATACAGATGAATAAACCTTGTTTATGGAAAGTGAGAAGACATGACACACTAATGAAGATTTAAAACTATATCCTTCCTGATGAATTACATGTACATGAAAAGTAAAAAATAATCCTAAGAAACGAGCTAGCAAGCAATATCATTATAAATAGTGAAAAGAAATAAATTTTCAAAGATTTCTTTCACTTGGATCCACTAGCAATGCCTATAGCAGTAGCAGCCTGGAAACTAACAGAGAAACTGCTTTGCTTGTGAGGCCTGGCTTGCTAAGGCCTCCAGTGAACACAGTGTTTTCTGCATTGGATGGGGAAGCGTCATGTGTCCTCATGCCTGTACACGCTGGAGGTTATTCTGGTATAAATATCCTGTCATTCTTTGTGTGACTTAGAGAGCTTCACTTTGCATTAGGGAGTTCCATTCTGCACACATAAAGCAAAGACTAAAAGAGACTAGACACAAATTTCAAAATGTATTTGTCTATGTGTCCAAGTCCACTTTGCCCTTCTACCCAACCTCGATTTTCCAGGCTTTACGATCTAGTCCTCAATGCTGTGATGGTGCTGGCCTCTGTTTGCGTGTCACCTCTCTGCACCTATTCTTCAGCTCTTGGTTCCAGGATACAATTCAGGAAAAAGTCATCGGTGTGATCTCCATCATTTCTGTTCTCGTAAAGAAGATAGATTCCCGATGTCTATGGTACAAAGTCTTAAAAGCTAACTTGTATTTATTCCCGTTTTATATTTCTTTGCAACAGGAAGTTATGGCTAGTCCTGGCTACTTAGGCATAACAAGAAGCTGAATTTTCAAGGAGACTTACCTCAGTTTATTCTAGAGCGCAGACTATTACTGCCACTTAATTTCACTCCTGAAAAAAAAATGTGCTCTCTAATTTTCTCCTTCCCATCGACATTTGTGTACCATAGAATATATTTATAATTTAACTTGGACATGGATTTTTGTATTTTCTTTCAGTTAAAGTACACTTCAGGGTGCATCTTGATTTTGTTATACACTATGTAAACTGTTATAATGGTTTAATTTTGTACTTTATTTTTGCAAATGTAATCAGCATTTCCCCTTTCTTATTTTATTGGTAAAAATGTTGCACCCTGCAAAACTAAACATATCTTTAAAGATCTATATCCAGTATAGAATCTGTCTAGATACATTCTTCATGTTATTCAATCACTTAACCTCTGTTATCGCCCAGACATATTTATCTCTGTTATTTCTAAGACTATCATGAGAGATTCTTTACAATTACTATGGTCTGTGTCGTTTGTAATCATATTATCTAGGAGTCTGGTAACGTAGTTAAAAAAGGAAATGGAGATTGTTTGACATAACATGTTACTCGTGATTTCATGGTAGTTCCCAGCATTCTCAGCATTCCTAAATACACCTAAACCGTATGCTTCAGAAATCAGCACTCTACAATGACTTGACTGTTTTTAGACCATAGTCAATTCTTCATTAGGAAACTCAGGCATTTACTATTTCCTTTATTAAAAAAACACATCTCTTATATTTTGAAAAAACAAAACTTTCTAGGCAGGACTTTACTAATGTAAGTGAAATGATTTTCATCATAAAATGTAAGACTCAGAAGTCTAGATTTCAAAGTTTATACTTGCTTTTCTTTTGCCATTATACAAATTCTTGAGATGTTATTTAAGCCTTCATCGATGCATATTTCAAAGCTAACAATTATCTGATTGATCTCTTTCATTATTAGGTATTGGAGATTTTATTATCTGATTGATCTCTTTATTATTAGGTATTGGAGATTAAAAAAAAGATTACTTGTTCTCATTTAACTCACAATCCAACAAGAGGAATACTTTTAAAAATTCACATAAAATATAAATACTTTAAAAAATTCACATAAAATATGTAAGTTGACAAACATGGTAATGTTGAAAAAGAAAAATGCATTGTGTTGTGAGTGCAGAATAAGTTCATTGTTTGGGAAGTCACTGAAGCACCTTTAAGGTGATGAAGCAATAGACAAGAAGGGACGCTTCAAAGCATTTTAATCAGCATGTGCAAAGACGCTAGAAAAAAGACAAGCTTCTCTTTAACTTTTGTAGGCCCAATGTGGTTGGTCCACCAATACTTCTCAATTTACAGGTTTTATTTATTTCTACTCATTTATACTAAAGTATATTCTTGTTTGCTTTCTTGGTGTATAACAAACACCTGGATCAGTGTCAGGGCTGGGGGACGCGCAATAAATATTTGTTGACTGCCTGAGTGAAAGAATGTTGTTGTTAAGTGGCTACCGGTCAGTTCTGACTCATAACAATCTGGTGGACCACAGAACAAAACATTGCCTGCTCCTGTGACATCCTCTTAGATAATCTTGAGGCTAGCTTCCCTCTTTTTCACTACCTCTCTATTGTACCACGGAAGACTTCCTTTCCCAGGGAAGGTAACTCACGATCAACATGTCCAAAGTACACGAGACGAATTCTTGCCACCTTACCTTCTAAGAAGCATTCTGGTTGTACTTTGTCTAACAAAGATTTGTTTGTTTTTCAATTGGCGAGTACAAGGTGTTTTCCATATTTAATTAACATACATCAATGCTTCTGCAGTCTTTCTTATTCAATGTTTAGCTGTCACACACACACACACACACACACACACATATCATGGTTGGGGTCAGGTCCACATCAGTTTTTAAAGGAACATTCTTGCTTTCCAAATATTTGAGGAGGTCTTGTACAGTGTATTTACTAAGACAGTCTGTCCTTTAATCTCTCCACTGCTACTTCCATGAGTATTGATTGTGGATCTATGCAAGATGAAATCCTTGACTGCTTCAATATTTCCTCCACTTATCATGCTGTTACTTATTGGTCCAGTTTTGAGTATTGGTCTTCTCAGTACTGAGTTTTAATTCATAGTGAAGACTGCAATGCTTAATCTGCATTAGGAAATGCTCAAGTCCTTCACCAAACCAAGATGTACTACATGTATCTCCCAGGTTATGAATGAATCTTCCTCAAATTGTGATGGCAATTTTTCTTCACATAATCCACCTCTGATCATTTCAGTGAAAAATAGGATGCTTACATCAAAATTCTCACCTCATAATTTGTGTATTTACCATGTTTATCCTTACTATAATGTTATTTGATTTGATTCTCCACCAAGTAGATAATAATCTCCTTTTCACAAACAAAATTTTACTTTCAGACAAATATTTGTACCTCTACAAACATTTCTTTTTCTCTCTTTGGGTTATTCTTTTGTTCTTCTGAATTTTGTCTACAGCATAGTATATACCATTCTATTTAGTGTCTTATTATATGCGGCAATTATAACAATCTAATTATTTGATTTCTGTATACTTAGTGATAAATTTTTGTCTTAAAAATGAAGGACTTTAATTTTAACTTTGGTTATTGTCTAACCAATAGATACATCTAAAATTTTCTCAGAGCTTCTTTTCTCATGCCTACCAGTTTTATCTCATCTATTTTTTAGCAATTTGTTCAATACAATTATATATAAAAATGTCTCTGCGAAGGGATAAATGGAAAGTAAATGGACATGCCTATATTTAGACTTTTCTAAATCCCCTTTGCCTTCCAGTTCTTTCCTCTATTTCCTTTTACTTTCCTCTTGGCCTATTATCATGCTCAGCCTTCATTTGGGTATCAGTAATTAATCTCCATTATATTACTCTTGATCAATCGGTATCAAGTCTCTCAAACCCACCTTGTCACTGGTTTTAGATCACTTGTTGTTCCCTTAAACTTAAGTTGGTCAATACCTCCTTTCACCAACTCCCCCTCTTCTATGTGGTCTCAGAACCATCAACTCCCTTTTTTTCTCCATCAGACTGTTCATCTAGCCTATCTTATCTAGATAAACTTGCAGAGACAATATGTACAAACAAACCAAGACATCGCAAGGTGAAGCAAAAAAAGAAAACAAAGCAATGACATCAACAGCAACAATAAATGTCCAGAATAAATAAATAAGTAAAAAATGAAAATAATAACAAAATAAAAACCTGTAAATAGTTCAAAGTTAGTTCATTGACGTCCAGGCATATCCCCTGGTTCAGTCCAATGGAGTGCCACACCCTGGTCCCAAAGTATATTCTTGGAACTCCCTGGGGAACTCCTTGCTCTGCTTCTCCTGCTGCTCTGCTGTATATAATTAATGTTTTGTCTTGGTGTGGTGGGGTCAGACCAGGTACTGACCCTGCTTCTCCATTGTCTCTGAAGGGCCTTGGGTCAGTGAGGGATGCTGTGTTTCATAGTGGGGCCGGGCATATTGTCCTTTCTGTGCATTGGCTGTTCTGAGTGGGGATATCGTCCTCAAGGCTCAATGGGCCAGGATATACTTCACTCTCTCTTCCTCCCCCTTCATTTTCTTTCATTTAATCTGGTCAGAGACGCCCCTATTCTTGAGCTGCAGTTTCAGTGTTGTCCTTCAAAGAAAACATTGTGTGTGCCTGTCAACATAATTGGGATTGGTATCAGGCACACAAACCCCTGCATTGGTAAATATATTTATATGTGATGATGGGGAAATAGATCTACATTCCTATACTTGTAAGGTTAGTATTAAAGCAGTAGATGGGCATTGGACCTCCACCTAAGCACTTCCTCAAGGCAACAACACTTTGTTCTATTAAATTCGCATTTCATGATGCTTATCTTCCTGACACAATCAAATGTGTGACTTGATTGAAGACAAAGGTGTACATACGCAAAAGTGGTGAAGAAAGCTGATGGTGCCCAACTATCAAAAGATATAGCATCTGGGGCCTTAAAGGCTTGAAGGTAAACAAGCATCCAACTAGCTCAGAAGTAACACATCTGCCATGTACAAAGCACACCAACCTGTGTGACTATGAAGTACTGAAGGAATTAGGTTTCAGGCATGAAAAACTAAAAAATGTATCATTACAAATGAGAGGAGTACAGATTGGGGACCCAAAGCCCATCTGTAGGCAACTGGACATTCCCTTATAGAAAGGTCATGGAGAGGAGACGAGCCAGTCAGGGTGCAGTGTAGCAATGATGAAACAAACAACTTTCCTCTAGTTTTTAAATGCTTCCTCCCCAAGCCTATCATGATCTCAATCCTACCTTACAAATATGGCTAGACCAGAGACTGTACACTGGTACAGATTGGAACTGGAAACATGGGGAATGCTGGACAGATGATCCCTTCAGGACCAGAGGTGGGAGTGGTAGAGGGAATACCAGGAGGGTGGAGGGAAGGTAGAGTAGAAAGGGGGAACCAATTACAAACATGTACATATAGCCTCTTTCCTGGAGTAGGGAAAACAGGGAAGCAGGTAAAGGGAGACATTGGACAGTGTTCAATATGGCAAAATAATAATACTTTATAAGTAATCAAGGGTTCATGAGGGAGGGGGGGAGGAGTGGAAAAAGGAGGAACTAATACCAAGGGCTTAAGTCAAAAGAAAATGTTTTGAGAATGATGATAGCAACAGATGTACAAATGTGCTTGGCATACAATGGATATGTGTATGGATTGTGATAAGAGTTGTATGAGCCCTCAATAAAACCACTAAAAAAAAAGTAAGTAAATGTCCAAAAAATAATTATGTCAACATATGTACAAATACGCTTGACACAATCAATGTGAAGATTGTTATAAGAGTTGTAAAAGCCCCTATTAGAATGATCCTTTGTGATATATATATATATATATATATATATATATATTTAGCACATATCACTATTATCATATCTATGAAGGGATACTGAAACAATGGATTGGAAATAAAATATGAACACTGAGGATTGATGGATTCCTGACCTCAATGTATGTGAGGAGTTAGGTGGCAATGCAAGTCCATGAGGTGGAGAATAAACAGAGAATCAGAACAACAAATAGGAGACTACATTGAGTAACAAATTTTGGTTCTGAACCCATTGGTGATAACAGATGCTTGTTTGGATCTGTTGTTTAAGTAGGAATCAAGGAAATACTTTGATGTCTTTTAAAAGGATCTGAGACCTTAGAAGCTTGAAGATAAATAAGCAGCCATCTAACGCAGAAGCAGCAAAGCCCACATGGACGAAGTACACCAGTCTGTGTGATCATGAGGCATCAAAGGGAGCAGGTATCAAGTCTCAAATAACAATGACACCACTTAGAATGAGGGGGTGGGGAAGTCCCATTTGTGGGCAATTGGAAATCCCTTACAGGGGAGTCATGGGGAAGAGACAGGCCAGTCAAGGTGCAGTGAGGTAGCGATGAAACATACAACTTTCCTCTAGTTCCTGAAGGCTTCCTACCCCCAACTATCATGGTCCCAACTCTACCTTACAAATTCAGCTGGACTGAAGGAGGTACACTACTAGAGATGGGAACTGGAAATGCAGGGAACCCAGGACGGATGAATCCCTCAGGACCAGTGGTGAGAGTAGAGTTACAGGATGGGTGGAGGGAGGGTGGAGTAGAGAGGGGGAGCCAATGACAAGGATCTACACATAACCTCCTATCTGGAAGACAGCCATTGGAGGAGTGGGTGAGGGGAGACATCGGGCAGTGTAAGAAATGACAAAACAATAATCATTTGTAAAGTATTGACAGTTGGTGGGGGAGGGGTTGAGCAGGGACAGAGGGGAAAGGATGAGGGTTGATATCAGGGGCTCATGTGGAAGAGCAGATGTTTGGAGAATGATGACACAGCAGGCTTGTGAAGGTGCTTGGCACAGTATATGTATTTATGCACTGTGAAAAGTGATGTATGAGCCCCCAATAAAATGATTTATAAAATTGAAAAAAGAGGTAGCTACTTGACTTATTGAATATTATTGATAATATTATATTATCATTGAATATTATAAACTAAGATATTAATGCTCCTTCATATAAATTCTCACAAACTACTGTTATATTGAAACATATCGTAAAGAAAATCTTTATATTGAATTAATTGTTTCCAGAATAAATCCTTCAACATGATTTATGTTAACAACCAGGTAACAACTTTGTTTTGGGTTGCTGTTGTCATATGGTGGTATATGTTATTTATCTTATAATTTGACTTATAATTTGACTAAATGTTTTATGTGCAAAGTTCTTATGTATGTTGAAATATTATTACAAAATGCTCTGAAAATATTTTGGTTGCATTATTGTAGCCAAATTCTGTGAGAAAACAACAAAGCCTATTAACACATTTGTTCAGCTTTAATCTAATCCTTGGACACTTTTTCAAAGAAAGACATAGGAAATATTTTATTGAAAACTTTTTGTTGTAGTACAATTGAGGGTTTTTTTTTGGAGGGGGGAAGCGCATCACTGCCTCTGGTGATGGTGGGTGCTACCCAGTGCTGCTCCTGAGAGCTGCCGCTGGATTTGAACCACCAAGCCCACGGGCCGCAGTCCTGCACTCAATCACTTACGCCACTGGGGCTCAGCCTGATAACTGTGTTTTGACATCATAATTTACTTTGAAGGCTATCTAAACTAGTGAACTTGTCAACTTGTCTGAAATTATCAGCAAATAACATTTATCCTAAACATAAAGAATTCATTTTTGATGACTAAAGCAAGCTTTTTAAAATCACCTCCTAAGCATGGAACACATGCTGTGTAGGAGTGACCAGGAGGGGCCTTCCATTAGTTGTGCTGCTACAAAGATCAGTGACTGGAATAGGATGGGCTTGGGACAAGGGACAAGGGACAAGGACAAGGGAAATGAGGGAGGCACTCAATGAGACGGATTGGCATAACAGCCTCAAATAAATTCGAGATCATGGACACACCACAGGGCTCATTGATGTTTCATTCTGTTACACTAAGGTTCCATGCATAACATTTTCCTAGAGAGAATAATCCCGAAGTTACTGATTCCAAGTTCTTATGAAACATAGCCATAAGAAATAGCACCCATAGACATTTTCTTCAAGAACATAGAGTTTTCCCTGAAAGACTAGCTAAGTGTTTAGATAAATTTTTGCAAGATGTAGTCTGTTCATTCTTCATCAAATAAGTGCATGCATGTATATATTTACATATATACATTCATATGCAGTACAAGCTTATCTCATATTGATCAAAATAGCTATGTATTTAGTGTGTATTTAAAATGCAGAGATGGCACATTAAGGCCTACAGCACATAGTTGCACCCAGACTGAGGTAAGGACCCCTCTTCACTTTTCCGCTTTTGTCTCTCTACTCTCTATCTAGCATGCTGGGGTTCCATAGACCATCAGCGTACAGAGCCATCGAAGAGTGTCACCTGAAAATGCTCGGCCAGCATTGTATTGATTCCCTAGCTACTGGGTTTCATTAAACTATACTTTATTGGTAGGTTTCTGATCTTCACCAAATAATACTTAAGGGAAACGGTTATATGAAACAAGATAGTCCAGATAACCACCTAATCTCTTCAGGGGTCTGTTGTGGAGGTTTAGTCCATTTGGGAAGTTACCGAGCAACCATAATGAGGTTTGTCATCAATTAACATTTCACCTTTTTTGATATGAGAAAACCTCCCAAACACTGAAGTTTTTTCCCCATAGGCCTTTCTTTGTAATCTGGGTTCACACCATAACAGTTTCTGCGGCATTTTTCTTGAGCAGGAAATAAAGATACAATAGCTGCATGCTTTACTCTTCAATTAGCTATCACAAACAAGAAGTCTGAGTGAAACTGCTTTCAGGAAAAATTCATTAGGACCAGAGAGAACCTCTTCGGGTGACATCACTGCATGCGCTGCTTCAGAGCGAGTTGCTGGATGCTCACCTATAGGGAAAAAACTCCACCCATGAAGCATTTTTCTGTATTTTTGCCACACACACACAAACAGAGTCGAAATGTAAAGAAATTCAGAAAAGTTCAGGTAAATTAGAGTTAAAAGATAATGAATTTTTTTCATATAGTACAAAGTCCATATATAAAAATTGAATATATCTTACGTCTCAGTTTTTAAAAATATCGTAGCAATTTCTTCATGAATTTGAGCTAGCCGTTCAACATAAATTTTAGCTATTTTTGGATTCTGCCCTTACTTTATAACTTTTCAAATATATGTTACAATGCTCATAAAATGTAGTAATGATACTCCATTGTTGTAGTTGTATACTGGGGAGCTTTACATCCAATTTATGACTGACCATATTTAAGACTCAGATCTTGACTTCAATGTATCATTCTATCCTTTCTTTCCCCTGCTCCGAAACCACTGTGCTACAGCATTTTTATTAACCATCTTAAGTTAAATTTTATAGTCAGAAGATGGTGTACTGCATTACAAACGATTAATCAAAATGGCGCTTGTTATTATTTATAATTTTCTATATTCATTTTGCAAGCATCTCTGCTGTGACCACCTTGCCTTTTGTGTATTAGTTGGTTTTCTTATTTTGCCTTAGTGTGCAGTATCATATATACTTTAATATCTGCACTGTTTAGGACACGCTCACTAAAAGTAATGAGAACAAGATAATTCACAAATTTCAAAACTTTTTTTAAGGCAGCACTAATAAAATACCTTTCCTAAAATGGGAGCAACTATTTCTCTTAGGAAGTGTTTTCACAGAGATGAACATTTCCACATAACAAATCAATTGAGTAATATATTACACAGACGTATCACATTTCCCAGAGTAAATCCATATCAGTGACTATTTCATAGTGCTGGGTCTTGAAACTACGTTTTATGATACACCCTAACTCACCCTCCAGCAACTTGCAATTTTGGCACCATAATTCACTTTGAAATTAAAATTCAAAAAAACTGTGTATATCTAAATGACCCCATGGATGCTTTTCAAGGATTAGAGTAGGTACTATCCATCTGTTGGGAAAACCAAAGAAGATAACAGTGATGAAAGCTTGACAACAACGTGACACATGAAAGGAAATTCCCACTATTATGGGAGAGGTGAATGCTACATCTGCTATTAACATTAAACAGGAACATGGACACACAGTGGAGAATGACATAAGAAAATGCCAGATGAATGGATATTTTTATTTTATATAACTAAAAGAACTTTATAGCAGTAGACAACTATTGAAAAAAATTATAGCAGGACCTCTAGTCCAGAATCCCATCAGTTTTGCAGAAAGAATTCTGAATGGTTCATTTTGATACCATGGAGGCAGTAGCCTGAGTAATGAATGGTGAGGTCTGTGAAAGTAGGTTAAGAGTGGAGGGGTCTACGTCTGGGGGTTACACAAGCTCAGATGTCCTAAACATTGTTTTGTTTGCTTATTTTTAACTGTGAATGCTAATGTTGCTATGTGTTAAAGGTCACAAAAGTCTGAATGCCCCAAATATGTTAACAGTAGAGGTAGTAAAACACTTTCTTAATGTTCTTTTGTAGATAGGCAGAGAATGATTTTGATCAATCCACCTCCAGGAGCTATTAATTCCATACTTAGTCATTGCAGTGAGGCAAGGAGGCAAGGAGGCAAGTGGAAGGCGGAACGGAAAAGCTTGGGGCTAGGAACTCCATGATCCAGAAAACAGTGTTATCTTGTAAGCATCACTTTATATTGCATTTTCAGTAAAGTACATGTGTTTTTGTGGACAGTGATTAGCAAGGTAAAGCATCTAGGGTTTTCAGATGTTGTGCGCTGACACTCTGGTAACATCTTAACACTTACAGTTATGACAATATACTTAGAAGCATGACATTTAGTGCACACTTCATTTTAAAGTGAGCATGAAAGGAATTCTATATATTAATTCTGCAACTCTGCCAATAACTTTATCTAGAGATCTGTTACCATCTTTGTCTTTTATGAATTTTCCTCCCCAAATAGGGGCAGAATTGTGTTTTCATGCTTAACTCTTTCTGATTGAGTCAGTGTAATATATTTTTGCTTGTCAGTATACTCGCAGCTTCAGGACTTTGAATTGGTAAATATTCATCACGATGAAAAAAATGAATCCATATAGTGTGACCTCAACCACGTAAAATTGTATGCTCAGTTGAACATATGCACACATCTCTAGAATACTGAAAGATATGTTCAACCCTAAGCAGCGAGTAATCAAAATGATTTTAGATACCAGTTATGTTCTTTACTTTCCCATTTTCCTTAATGCACATATTTTAAAAGCTTAAAAAGAAAATGTTATTTTAAGTACTTCTATGGCGTTCTCATCACTTGTAGAATAAAGTTAACTCATTGAGAGCTAAAAACAACAAAAACAGAGATTATTTAGAGCTTGATGAATTTTGGTATTAGAATCATGAAGATATTCAAAGTTTAAGATGTGAAATTTTATAACTATTCTGCATAATTACAACTTTTGGGTATAGCTTGTAAAGAGTTTTGGCTAGACAGAATATTTGAGTTCTGCAGATTTCTAATTTTACATTGGTTTTTTCAATGTTGCTGCAAAGTTTTCAGTTGCTTGAAATGCATATAAACCATGTTCCAACATGTCTACATTTGAGGAGATGCAGATGACATATATTTGAAGTTGTCCATCATATCACATCTTCCCCCAAATGATTGTTATCATATTTATTTATTTATTTTTGTTTATTTGGCCACTAATGGTGGCATTAAGCCAGACTTTGGTGTTGAGCATATTTGATGGTGTACCTTATTATAGGAAAATTGTTTTATTATGCTATCCCAATGTTCATGTTTGCACATTGACAAATCATTTCAGTTTATATAAAGATGGAATTCAACTCCCATCCAGTGATTATGAGACATAGTAAAGCAGGGGTTGTATATTGCTTAACAACACAACAATGAATGGCAAATGTGAATTAAATATCAACATATAGAAATTTGTTTAGAAAATAAAAGTGCTAGAGTTTTTGAGGAAATAAATGTTGCCTTTCATATGTCATCACTATTTTTACCTTAAACCAAGCTGATGATGTGATCACATATCGATCTGTGCCATTGATCTGCTCTGACCCATATCTTGCCTTTCACAATGAAACAGTGTCTGGTCCTGCACCATTCTCATAACTGTTCCTTTGCTGGAGTCCATCGTTGCCGCCTCTTTGTCCATTCATGTTTCTGAATGTTTCCTCTATTTTTTCCAAGCAAGACGTTCTTCACCAGCACCAAACTCTCATGATAAAAACAAATCTTACCAGCCTGGAAGGAGCCTTCTGGCTGTACTTCTTCCAAAGCAGACTTATTTGTTCTTTTGTCAGTCCATGGTGCTTAAAATATTTGTCTCCAGCACCATTGTTCAAATGCACGGATTCTTTTCCAGTCTTCCTTATTCATGGTGCAACTCTCACACACATACGAGACAACTGAAAATCGCCTGGGTGGGTTGCACCTCAATCCTCAAAGGAAACTCCCTACCTTTCAATATCTTAAAGGAGTGCTAATCAGCTTATTTACCGAATGCAATGTGTCTCTTGATCGGCTGCCTGCTGTATCT
Organism: Nesogale talazaci; assembly: GCA_004026705.1. NCBI lineage: Eukaryota > Metazoa > Chordata > Mammalia > Afrosoricida > Tenrecidae > Nesogale > Nesogale talazaci. Next base: position 8,696 of record PVJH01023248.1, on the reverse strand, counting down.
GTAAGCATTGATTGTGGATCCCGGCAAAATGAAATTTTTGACAATTTCAAACATTTCTCCAATTATCACGATGCTATCAATTGGTTCAGCTTTGAGAATCTGGGCTTTCTTTCCATTGAGTTGTAATCCATAGTGAGAGCTGTGATGCTGAATCTTCATCAGTGTATGCGTTAAGTCCTCCTCACTTTCAACAAGCGAGGTTATGTCATCTGCAGACCTCAGATGACAGACCTGGTAATAAGCCTTCCTTCACTCCTGATCACATTCTTCTTCATGTAGCCCAACGTCCCTGATTCTGTGCATGCAGATGGAGTAAGTGTGGTGACATGGTACAACCCTGATGAACACCTTTTCTGATTTTAAAATGTACAACACTCCCTTATTCTATCCTCACAACTGTCTCTTGATCCGTGAGCAATTTCGATATGGCCACATTGAAATGTTCTGCAATACTCATTGTCAGCATATTTCATTATGATTGGTGTAGTACAATGCTTTGGCATAGTCAATAAAAGACAAGTACATCTCTTTCTGGTACTCTCTGCTTCAGCCAAGATCCAACTGACAACAGCAATGCTATTCCTTGATCCATGTCCTCTTCTGATTCTTTAATGAAGCTCTGGCAGCTGCCTGTCAATGTACTGCTGCAATCACTGTTAGATGATCTTTAGGCAAATTTCATTTGAATGATATATTAATTCCATTGTTCTTTGATTTGAGCATTCTGCTGGGTCAGCTTTCTTTGAAATGCATACAAGTATAAATATCTTACAGTCAGTTTGTCAGGTGCTGTCTGCCAAATTTCATGGTATCGACAGGTAAACACTGCCAGTGCTTCATCAGTTTTTTGAAGTATTTCAATAGGCATTCTACCAATGCATGGGAATTGTTGTTAGTGCAGCTTAATTCTCTTCCTTCCTACCTGAATATTCTGCTTTTCATGGAGTCTTTAGTATCTATCAATGTTTTTTTTTTTCTGTTCCCAAGAGTTTCCTAGTTCATCAGGAATAGACGATCTTTTCCTTCTTTGTTGTCTGCTCTTAGCTGGAAGCTCTGTTAAAACCTGTTCACTTGGGTGGCCCTGCTGATATTCAAAATGGTGACAAATAGCTTCCAGGATCACAGCAACATACAAGGCATCACAGTAAGACAAACTGACTGACAAGTATTCGTTGTAAATTACAGATTACCAATCATCTGATTCCAAAGAACAATACTAGAACTGGTACAAGGTAGATATTTCTATTACAAATGGAAGAAAGAAGGGACAATAGGCACAAGCAAGCCCCAAATGCAACAGAACAATTTACATTAACTCGCATCAATTGAATAATAAATCCTTTGACATTGAGGTCATTTAGGTCATGACTTTGCCCTCTATTCTTTGGTGTTGGGGCTTCCCTTTGGAATTCTCAGTGGAAACCCCTTGGCCTCATGCTTCAGGATTAATTTCCAGGCCTGCAGGGGAGGACATTCTGTTCCATTGTCTTGGGAAGCCCCCTTCTGATGGATCTATAAATGGAAACTCTAGTCACTCTATTATACCATGGCCCATCCATCTGCTCCTTGGGCACAAAAGTCCTTCCATATCAGTTTTGGTCACCAGCAACCCAATCCTTTTGGTCAAATAGAATGACCACTCCATACGCTAAAACTTAGTTGGTAAAGATCTGACTCTGCCCCCGAGGAAGCTGGGGCTCATCCCTGTGACACTCCCGAGGCCATGCTCCCACCTTGGGAACCAGGGCAACTCTGCCTCCTGTGCCTCTTCCACAGTTCTGCTGACTTGTTCATTATTTGAGGAATGGTTCTTCTCTGTCTTGGAGACAAGATGTTGCTCATGGGGTCTGGCCTGTCTATAGTCTTCCAAGTGGCAGACAGTGGTATCTCCTTATTTTGTTTCTTTGTCCCTTCAGTCTATATTGGTGGTTTTGTTGTTATTATTGTTGTTTTTCTGCAGCAATTAGTTAATTTCATCAGAAACAAATTGAATCATTTTAATAAAAGTTGCTGTAGCCATGTCAATTGTGGAACTTTGAAGACACATGTTCTTCATTTGTAGAAAAAATTTTTTCAAAAATTTTGTTCTCATTTTTTACCCTATCTTATTTCATTTTCAACTCAACCTCTTTTCTCTTTCAATTTAATGTAGGTGGCTAGGAGAAACTATGTGGCCTCTATAAGATTTGGCTTAGAAATTTCAGCCAGGAAGCCAAGTTTTCAGCCAGATAGCTGTTTATTACTTAACATTTCTACATTCCACCAAATATTTTAATTCAGAAATTTTCTTTGCCAGTAAATTAAAAGCATGACTTTCTTTCCATTATTCCATCATATGTTCATTACTCTCTTTAAAGGTCTAAACAGAATCACATTTAACATCCATATTTATAGCAACATCTTATTGTTGGCACCATATGCAGGCAGATACAGCTTTTTGGATATATCTTCTCATTCCTTCTGTTTCCTCTCTAGAATTTCTTTTGAGATTCATATATCCACTGACAGCTTCCTCAAGACAATGTAAGCATTTACAATTCAGCACTATTAAAATCTTTCAGCCTCTACTCATTACCATTCTTAAATCATGTCCATATTTATCTTGGTATCAACATTTGTCTTAGATATTGAGTGATGCTATAAACATAAATACCACGAGTGAGTAGCTTCAACAAGCAGGCATTTACCCTTCCTCAGTTTAGATTGCCAGGAGTCTGAATTCAAAATGCTGGGTCTAGAGAAAGGATATCTTTTATTTCTGATGTAGAAGAAAGTTCTCATCTTCTTGGCTTGTCTACTTGTCTTGGCATAACTCTTAACCCCATCTTTTATTTATTGGTTTATTTATTTTGCATATAATTAAGATGCAGAGGATAGAACCCAGAAGAAGGGATGGTGTCTTTATATTACAGTACTCTTTTTTTAAGTGGGAGTGTAAATTTCAAATAATCAACATGTTTGTCAACAGTTTAAACATTCATCAAGTTACTAATAGCTTACTGCTCACCTTCCTGATTTCTCGCCCCCTCTTTTAGACTACTAGCTTCTATTTCCCCCAGTTAACACCAGTCAACAGGCTAGGCCTTTTCTTTACCTTCCTTTCCTAATCCCCCATCACTCTCATACTTGGCAAACTCCAAAGTCTGTTTGTCTATGTTTGGCACTGAAATCTAACTTGCTTCTTCTTTTCCTTTTACTTCTTTTTCTGATAAGAGTGGTCTCATGTAATATTCTTTAGTCTCAAGAGATTGATTTAAGGTATATATGTCTCACTAAAATAACAAAGACAGCCCACTGACCAATGGTATTATTATAATGGACATAGAGGTTTGAATACACAGTGCATCATTGTTTTTGGCTGGGGGTGTAGTAATAATTCAATGCAAAACAAATGGAAATGTCATTGTCTCACTAATATCTCTTTTTCTGAACAAATAGAACCCCCTCTATGGGCACAATGTCAGTGGACCATCAAGATATATGTATATTATACATTATAGGATCCCTGGTGGCATTGTAGGGTCAGCACTGGGCTCAAAATTTAGTGGTTCACCTCACCAAACATGAAACATTTACAGGAGGAAGATGAGATCATCAGGTCCCATCAGTTTACAGCCCTGGCAATTACAGAGAGAGCCACTGTCAGTTGAATTTGACATCATTACAGTGGGTTTGGGTTTTTTGTTTGTCTATTTTGGATGTCCTTTATCATTATGCACATGGAAATGAAATCACTTCCTAGACAGAAAACATGAAATGAATTGTGTGTAGGAGGCTGTTGTGTTTGTCATGCTTCATTCTCTTGTAGAATTTCTGAAGTTGAGTTAAACCTATGGTGATTTATATATATATATATATAAACATAGGGTGATATATATACATACATACACATATATATGCAGTCAGATGATACCTGAATTATATCATATCTTTGAAAAATAGTGACATGCACAGTATTTTCTAACGTCCCACTCACAGTACCATAGAAGTTAAAATATATTTTATATCAAAAGTCATTTGGGCTGAGCCCTGGGGCGTAAGTGGTTGGGTGGGGGACTGTGGCCTGCGGGCTTGGTGATTCAAATCCAGAGGCGGCTCTCACGAGCAGTTCTGGGTAGCTCCATGACCACCAAAGGGCAGTGATGTGCGCCGCCCAAAAACAACAATAACAACAAAAAAAGACATTATCTGCTTATTACCATATTAATTACTGGGCATTTTGCTCTTCTGAAGTACTGGAAGTCCACAAATAATAATATGAATTACTGATGTCTCACTCAAGAAAGACAAACAGGAAATGCTAACATTGTGAAATCTCTAGTCATGGACATATATGTTCCTATGTTGAATACAAAAATATGTTTAGAGATGTATTGTTTCTAATCTTCTGTGAAGAGATGAAATTTTACTTTTCATAAAAATTCCCAGTGTCAAGGTAACTCCTAGGTTTATCACTAGGTGCTGCTAAGACTAAGCCCATTTATCCAGTTGGTGCAAGTGAATTAAACACTTCCTGCAGGCCCGCTGGTGCAGTGGAGCTCTGAGGGACAAAGAGGTGGCTTGCTGCTCCCTGAAAGAACAATTTGGAGAAAAAGATCAATAGTGGTTGTGTAGCACAAAGTTTGTAATCAGTGGCAATAAATTATACATGCAGAAATTGTGGACCTGGAGAATGTTTCGTTGTGCTTTTTTTTAACCACAATTATAGATAAGAAATAAATAACATGAATAACAGTAAGAACAAGGAAAAATGTTCTAGAATTGTATGTGATGATAATTGAACAACACCTCTTGATATGATTGAATTATTGAATTCTATGGGATGTGGATGGAGTGCTAACAAAACTGTTAAATAAATAGCTTCAGTCTTGGAAACTCCCTGCCCAATAAAATTGCTATGAGTTGAAATTGACTTGCTGGCAGGAGTGAGACATGTTTTACAATTATCAAGTGCTTTCTGTGCATTGTGTCAGCAAATCAAAACCATACCTCAATTTTATGTTGTTACCTCATTGTACAGAGAGGAAGTTGAGTTATACAGAGATTCACATTTTGCCCAGGTTATACAAAGAGACAGTCATTAGGCAAATGCTTCTTGCTATTGCATTTGAATCACTAACTGTTCATTTGTCCACTGTTGGTGTTTGTTTCTGTTTTGCAAGAGATTCTGGTCTAAAATGTTGTAAATGAACACCCTAAAACTTGAATCATTTAAAAATTAAAATATAAAACATTTTTACTTCAAATATTATTAATTATATCAAATGAATCCATTATGTTTAAAGATACATGCACCACAGAGGTTCTAAAAATATAAAAGAGGCTGAGTCCCAGTGGCGTAGTAGTTGTGCATGGGACTGCGGCCCACTGGGATGGAGGTTCAATTCCAGCAGCTACTCCACAGGAGCAAAGGCTGGGCTCCTACTCCCACCACCAGAGGGCAGTGATGCCCTGCCAAAAAATATCAAAGAACTTGAAAAAACACTACAGTCAGGGCTCACTATTTCTGAGTCTGCGCCTTAATAGAACACTGCTACTGAAGCTGACAGCATGGCCTAATCCGTAAACTCAGGAACTTGTACAAGAGAGATCTCAGCTTTTGAGGGGTCTCCAGCATGGGAGATCATTCTCTCTTGCTGGTACAAAGGTTGCTTTCATCTGAAGACACTATCTATATGTTCAAATAATAGGGGTCAGTAATCATTTCAAGTTAAATATAGTGCAAAACATAGCTGTCAAGTAGAGTGCTCCTTAATGGAAAAATAAGCTTATCAAGAATTAAACTGATCTTGCAAAAAAGAAGAAAAAGAAACAAATGGAATAGATGAGGAAAGGTTTTTCTTTCTACACTGTTCAATTAACCAAAATCCATCTTTCAATATAAACATGATTCTACATTAGAATCTAGTATAATGATTTAGGATAAAATATAATGATTCCATAAACTAATATTTTAATTTTATACAGTTATTTCAAGTATATTTTATAAGCCACTGGTTAATGATACTGTGAAAGAGAGTGTTTGATATTATCTATGATATGTGCCTATACAGTAAATTGCCTAAAATTTGCAAATTTAAGTTAATGCAATCTCCTTTAACTCTTTATAACAGAAAGTGAGAAGGTAAAACTTAGTTAGACCTGGCAGTCACTAATTTGAAAAAGCTTAAATACTAGTAAGAACTTTCCTCTTTAATCAAAGAAATATGTCAATTTATTAAATCCTGACCTTTTGCTTAAAAGTTTGAGGCAGCTGTAGAATACATTTTATAGAAAAGGCTTGTTTTTAATTAATGGAAATTATATCAGTGCATTGGAGAAACTATATGAAACCTCTTAATTTAAATTACTCAGGATGCAGGGTAAAAAAATAGAGACCCACATGAGCGAAATACAACATCTTAACTTCCTGAATGATTCACTTAGGCAATAACAGATGATCAATAAAAAGCTATGAACTCTCTTAACCATATGTAAAAAATAAATAAATAAAACGTTGCACACACAGCTAAATCTCATGTTGCAAATTGTTTTTATATCCATGTTTAAAAATTGAGTTCTAAAAGAGATACCCAAGAGAACTGTGACAAGGGCTGATGAACTAGGGACTGAGAAATGTTTGGAATGCCAGCAAAGAGCTTATTTTATTAAGCTCTGAAGTAACTAAATGGCAAAAGGATTGTTAGAGTGCTCTAATTTCTGGGCCCCAGACCTATCCTTCAGGAATAATTTGCACACAATTGTTTATTCTAAAATACTAAAATCCCTGACTCAAACCTTAAATAATGAATCTCATTCTGGAAATCATTCAGTCTTGTGCAGAGACAACTAAGATGAATGGGAAATTGTCACCAAAGCATCTGTTCTCTGGGTTGCTCTGATTGGACAAAAAGCCATAAACAAATGCAGCAAGAGTTCTTCAATACCCATGGAAAAAACATCATGCAAGTAGAGAACATTTGGGGGGGAATAAAGTACTGTATAGACTTGAGTATAAGCTGAGTTTTTCTGACATTTCTAATGCAGTTCTTGTGGTAAAATTAGGTCCCTGATATTCAGTAGGCTCATACTTGAGTCTATATGGTAATATATACAGTTTTAAATAATAAGTTAAAGAAAATAATAAAGATGCATATTCAAAAATATGTTATCTCTGGGTTGATAAATTATGTACAGTTCTTTTGATCACAAGATTAGTTATTGTTTCTGAATACTATGTAAAACAAAGTAAGGAACCAGCAAACAAACTGCAAAGATATCAGTAATAAACAACAATGAAAATTGATTTAACTCACATATCTGAGGTCAGCTTGGGGATAGTTGATCTGAGGACACAGAACAAGTACATCCCCACAGATGGTAGGACTTATTCCATTCTTCATCTTCTTTCCTGAGATGACTACACAGTAAATAGAAAGGGCTGATTCCACATCAAAGAAAGCATTCTTTCTATGACCATAAACCCATCATGCTACTAAGTCCAATGAATTCACAGAACAACAACCATGTAATCCCAAACATCTAATTCTAAGATGATGATTAATTGAGAAGGAACACATTTCATGTGTTGATGACTGTTTCCCTAATTCCGAAATTCATTTTTCCTACATCTTGAAGTTTCTGTTTTTAATTTAACAACAGCAACAACAACAACAAAAGATTAATCTAAGGAAAATAAAGAACAGTATTAAATAGAGAATGAATGTGTAATTTCTTAAGGTAAGCATAAAACATCAATGTAGAACAAAATAATAGAATGGTATAAAACTGTACTGTCTGTCCTCTGGATTTAACTGAAGCCAGGGTTCTACTTGTTTCCTAGCATGCAAAGGCAGCAGCAACAAAAGGAAAAAGAGAAAAGAAGCGCTGACAGCTAGCCATCCAAAGAACAGAGGACATATTTTACAATAGAACATATCCCTCCAAATGACCCGTGACAAATAGAAAATGGACCATGTACTTCATGTCCTAAGGTAGCAATCTCAGAAACGGTTTGATGTAGGGGTGGAGGAGGCAAAGACAAGCAGAAATTGAAACCAGTTCCTTGAGGTGGTAGCTTTTGAAGGTCCCCAAGGCATTTGTCTCTTATTTTACAAGGTCTGCATGAGGGGTCACTTCATACAGTAGACTTGTCTAGTGGTAATAAGTGGAGACGAACTGGAACGGAAACCTATGACATGTCTTCAGCACACAGTGCCAAAACACACACGATGTTTCCAATCTGGTAGCTGCAAAAGAATGCATCCCATATAAGGAATTATAGCTCTTTTTCAAGTTTTCCAAATTCTATTAGTCAAAATTAGGGCATACTATTTTATTTATGAACACCACTTCTGCTGATCTGACAGTTTCTGCTAAACACACCGAATATACACACATAAAAGAATTATTGTCACAAAACATTAGCAATGTTGCCTTTGAGAACATTGTTGAAATTGAGATGATTTTCACCATATATATTCATTCAGTAACTTTTTTTCAGGGTTGTTTTATCTACCCATGCATGCAAACACATGTAATTTTTATATTACACAAGTAAATTAGGTTTTAAGTAACCTTCCGAGAGACGAATTAATCATTAGAGAAAGTGCAGTTAAACACTGCTGCAACACAGCTAAGTCTTATGAACATTTACACCGTACACATTTTTAAACACTAAATTTGATCTTATACTGGATGATCCAAGGACTGTTTAA
>PVJH01023247.1:0-35165 GCA_004026705.1 Nesogale talazaci | reverse complement strand
TGGAGTCTGTGGGTGGTGTGGTCGTGCTCCTTCATGTGTGTGAAAACATGGGTTCTGAGAAGAGTGGGCAGTCCCTGGAGTAGCCAAGGAGATTGCCGAAAACAATTCCAAATATGTGTATTTCACTTCAGAAGCTGGCTCTTCTGAATCCCTATGTGATGAAACGGTCATAGAATATTTTTAAGGAGGAGAATAAGGCAAATCATTGCTATGCTTGCCACCTTTCCCTGGACGATGAGAAGTTCGCTGTTTCCCATCCAGATCAACTCGGATCATGCCACATACATATCTCACCCCATCATGCCCTGTGGCACTCAGCAAACCATGGTAGTCCACTATGGATATAGCTAATAGAGGAAAAGGGAAAAGAAAGATCTATGGCTGCTTTGCAATAACAGTGGCCAATGTCTGATGTATTGAGAATGGCAGCTTCAGATTTCTGCAGCAGCTGCCCTGAAGCAATATTTTAATATTTATCTTGTAACATTTCCGTTAAAGTTCACTTTCAAAAATGAGTAGAGTGAAGCTACTAGGGAGTTACGGAGGCTTTCCTCCTAATTGGCTTGGATATGCATACCCTTCTGACTTTTCCTTTCAGAGGAATTAGGCATCAAAATAAGGTAAAATGACACCTATCTTTTTCCTCCTCTGTAACTGATGGGTTTTCAGTTTTGACTAACCTCTTAAAACAAACTCTAGTCACCTAGGTGAAAATAGGTTTCTCATGGGAAATTGAGTTTTGCCCTATCAAATAGGATTTTCAATCTTGGATTCAATTTTCTCAGGGAAGTCTCTCCTTGCATCTCCATTTAGAATCAATCTAGTAATTCCTTCAACTCCTTCAGTGTTTGATGACATTCACTGCAGTGGGTTTTCTTCATCCAACTGATATTAGTGGTGTTTGTATCTGTCATCTGATACTCGTCTCTTGATTGTCAGCATCGTAAGATCCAAGGTTGTATCTTGTTTATCTTTCTACTTCTCACAGTCTCTGGTATGGGTGTTGTGTTTGTTTGTTTTTCTTCCATGAGGGAGGCTGTTGAATTGTTTGGGATAATGAAGCATGGACACTCAACCATCTTATTGAGATTGTCATTTGAAGCTGTATGTATGAATGAGTGGCTTCAGTTTTCTTCTGTGTAATAGGCATGTGTTAAGAGGATAATTTTCATCATTCTTGGAATAATGACAAAACATATTAACTCATAATAAAATAACATTTATTTGTAGGGATTTTTTTCAAACTAGGCAAAGTTTCATAGCTCAGTAATAATAACAACCCCCCCTCCCCCGAGAGATGGTCCTTGTGATTAAAGAAAGATGTACAGATTTGAGGGAAAAACCAAAGGTACAGGTATGGGTGTTACCTTGTTGGTAAGGGGATCCAAAGGGTGGAAGGAAGAGGAGAAATGAAGAGATTCTTCTGGGATTCTTTTTCTGGGTGTCACTTCTACTAAAAACATCACCAGCTTAAATCTGCTTCACTAGGCCACCTCCACCCTCCCCAGACAGCTACTATATCAAGTGTGCACCTGGTTTCAGGCTCATACTTTCTCATCTCTGCCCTTCATTGAATTTGGATGCTTTGCAAATAATCCAGAAATGATATTAGAAACAGAGCCAGCTCCTATGAGTTCATTTTTCTTTAGTCAACAATTCTGGGACTGACAAAAGTGCTAGTTTTGCATTTCTTTATTATATTTCATGCAGTCTCTCATGCACACCGCTCGTATTTGTAGAGTGAGCACTATAAGGAAAGACACTGAATTTGTTGAAAAGAGACAGAGAAGCTGGATCCTACTTGAAACAAAAACTGGAACTACATTCTCACCTCTAGCTGACATGGGTTGATTTCCTGTTGCTCCTGGCTGCTACAGTTATAAAAATTTCCAGCATTTTGCTGAGATTACCCATGCCATTTCCAACTCTCATTTCCAGACTTTCACAGCTTATTCATTTCTGTTCTCTTCTCCCGTTGGTGACAAAGGTATCACCAGACATTGGGTCAATTTTGAAAGACTCTGCCCAAGTGATTAACTTAAAGAAGATTCCATTAGGTTGTCTTACAATCATGAGAACAGGTTTGACTTTTTAAGTAGATAAATATGAGCCATCAAAACAGCTGCTGGAAGAAACTTCTTATAGGGTTTGTATTATGAGGCGTTTCCATGTGTGGTGTAAGCAGTTTCTGCAGCAGCTGCCCTGAAGCAATATTTTGATATTTGATTATTACGTTTTAGTATTTGATTATTAGCACTTGATTATGAACTTAAATTTGACCGTTTGAATCCACCCAGGCATAGAGTGAAAGAAAAACCTGGTACTCCACTTTTTCTGGGGAGGGGGGCATCACTGCCCTCTGGTGGTGGGAGTAGGAGGCCCAGCCTTTGCTCCTGTGGAGCCACTACTGGAATTGAACCTCCATTTCAGGGGGCCGCAGTCCCGTGCACAACCACTACGCCACCGGTACTCCACTTTTACAAGCACTACAGCCCCGAAAATGCTATTGGGCAGTTCTGTTCTGTAACACACGGATTGCCATGAAGTCAAAATAAACTCGGCAGCAAAGGGTTTTTTAAAGGGCTATTTTAAGGGTTCATAATGGCAGAAGTTGTCCTCTCAGTGAACTGCTAAGAGAACCCCAAATGTGCTGAGAATAAATAATGTGTCTTGCTTCACTTTGAAGTTCTTCATTTTCATCTAATACATATTTGGGCACCATCCGTGAGACAGGAACTCTTGTGTATTCTCATTAGTCCCTGCCAGGTCTATCAAAAAGAAGTCAGTTACACGAGGGAAGTATCACAGTTGTTGAATGCCTGTGTTCACAACCAGTAGTTTCTGATGGGACACATTATCTGGAAGCACAGAGAAAGGATAATTTTAGTGGACAAAGTTTGGCTTCTGACTGCAGAGTAGGAAGCATGGACAGAGAGTGTGGAAAGGGCATCCTGGACAGTGAACGTGTGAGCACCGCCTGGAGAAGAGGGACGGGGAGGGGGAGTCTAGTCTGACGAGGTCCATCAGCAGCAACAACTCAAGCGCCCTGTCGTGGAGGCATCTCTGATTCATGGCGACCCTGAGCCACTCTGGGGCTGACAGGGGGTATGAGTTGGACTGCCTGTGCATGTGACGCAGATGGAAATCACTGTCCGTTTGGCAGGAGCGAGAAAGTTACTGCCTGGGAAATACACAGGGGCAGTTGTGCACTATCCATGGTGTGTGTGTGTGTGTGTGTGTGTGTGTGTGTGTGTAATCACTATTAGAATCCACGAAATGGCAGTGAGTTGATTAGTATGGCTACTTTTATATAGAGACTGATTGACAGTCTGGCATATAGTAGGAATAAGTATTTATCAAGACAAACAATATTAGCTCACATTGTGAAGGGCATTGAATTTAAGGTTGGAAAAATTGGATCTTATTTTGTAACAAATTAAACAAACCAATAATGAGGCTGACTATGGCCTCTTATGCTGGGCTATACTGTGTATTTTCTTTTGCCAGTAGAATCAGTTAAAAATTGTTTTTGTAATCATTAAGTCAGAGAGTAAAATATTTAAATAGAAAATTAGAATCTACTCATCTATTATAATTTTTTAATTAATCCATTTTATATGATTGCCAAATTTGGAGGGTGGTGCTGGTAGCTGTTAAAAATAACTCCAGAATAAAGAATCCAGAATTTTCCAAATTCTGACGCTTATAGAGTGAAGTTCTAATTATCCATTTTATTTTATATTTAAAGATAATTTTATTGGGGGCTTGTACAACTCATCACAATCCATCCATCCATTGTGTCAAGCACATTTGTACCTTTGTTGCATCATCAGTCTCAAAATATTTGCTTTCCACTTGAGCCCTTGGTATCAGCTCCTCATCCCCCCCATCCTTTCCTGCTCCCCTCTCCCTCATGAACGCTTGATAATTTATAAATTATTATTATTTTGTCATATTTTACACTGTCCAATGTCTCCCTTCACTCACTTTTCTGTTGTCCATTCCCCAAGGAAGAGGTTATATGCAGATCTTTATAATTGGTTTCTCCTTTCTACCCCACCTTCCCTCCACCCTCCTGGTGTACTAATGTACATCCTCTGGTATAGCCGGATTTGTAAGGTAGAATTGGGATGGTTGTAGTGGGGGGAGGAAGCATTAAAGAACTAGTAGAAAGTTGTAAGCTTAATCACTCCTACACTACACTCTAGTGTGACTCCTCCCCATGACCCTTCTTTAAATGGGTGTCTAGTTGCCCACAGATGGGATTTGGTTCCACAGTCTGCACTTCCCCTCATTTACAATGATATGATTTTTTTTGGTTCTTTGATGCCTGATACTTGGTCCCTTTGACACCTCATAATCCCACAGGCTGTGTGCTTCTTTCTGCTTTTCTGCTTTTAGATGGCTGCTTGTTTATCTTTAAGCCTTTAAGACCCCACATGCTATATCTTTTGATAGTCGGGCACCATCAGTTTTCATCACAAACCAACCATTTTATTATTCACACATGTAAAAGAAAATACAATTTATTTACATCTTTGTATTTTGTTATTTCTATATTGCTTACTCCCCATTCCATCACAGACTCAGGAAGAGAAAAGTGTAACAATCGAGTTCTATAATCAACTTAATTTCTGAGTGCTATTCTGACTATATAAAAAAAAAACTGACTTTCATCAGAGCTAGCTGCTCTATTAGATAGTGCTGAATTGTCCGTGTAGCTTTGCAAGGTTGTCATTTTTTTTTGGGGGGGCTCACTGCCCTCTGGTGGAAGTGGGAGGCCCAGCCTTGCTCCTGGAGAGCTGCTGCTGGATTTGAACCGCCAGCCCAGTAGGCTGCAGTCCCGCACTCAGCCACTATGCCACCTGGGCCCAACCCCAAGATTGTCATTTTTATAGCTGTGGAAAACCTCATCATTTTCCTGGGGATGGTCTGGTGGTCTTGAACTGCTGACCATAAGATTCGCAGCCTAATGCTTAATCCCTGCCACGAGGGCTCCTTGATACAGAAAAGGTTTAAAATTTTTGAGATAAACTTCTTCAAATGTTCATGTATCTTAGTTTAACCAGGTTTATATTTCCTTTCCTGCACTTAGTGGTTTAAGACCACAGAAAGTATGTGTCAGTGTTGTATCCTTTCACCATATTTATCCAATCTACTTGCTGAACAAAAAGTTCCAGAAGCTGAACTACATGAAGATAAATGTGGCATCTATATTAGTGGAAGACTCATTAATAATCTATAATATGCAGATGACACAATCTTGCTTGCTTCAAGTGAAGAAAACTTGAAACACTTACCGATGAAGTCAAAGACTACACCTTTCAGTAGGAATTGTATCTCAGTACAAAAATTCTCACAACTAGACCAATATGCAACATCATGGTAAATGAGGAACAGATCACTGTGGACAAAAATTTTAATTTACTTGAATTGTAAATTTACTTTAATTTACAATCAATGTCCATGGAAGCAGTATTCAAGAAATCAAATGATGGGGGGTGGGAGGAAAGAAATCAAATGATGTACTATAAAAGACATGTTAAAAAAGCGATGATCTGACTTTGGAGGACTAAGGTATACTTCCAAACTATGGTATTTTTAGTGCTTCACATACATGCAAAGGCAGGATCAGGATCAAGGGAGATGGAAGAGGAATTGGTGCTTTTGAATTATGGTATTGATGAAGAATAATCGATGGAAGGTGAACTACCGGAAGAATCAATAGACCTGTTTTGGAAGAAGTACAGCCAACATAGTCCTTGGAAGTGAGAATGGCTAACAATTTTCTCTCACATACTTTGGACAGGCTCTCAGGTTCAGTCCCTGCTGAAGGACATCATGCTTGGTCAATAGAAGGGTCAGTGAAAAAGAGGGAGACTAATGACATGCATTGACATGTATAGGGGCTTGCCTTAATTAGACCTACGTCATCTTTTGCCAAATTTCTCACAATACCAAAGTATGACACTCTTACATTACCTAAAATTAATAAAGTCCAAATCCAGTTGCTTTTCCCTATTCCTTCACAACATCTTTTACCACTGCAGTCAGCAGGATTTTCATCTGGTTCAGGAAATAGTCATCTACTAACTCTGCTTCTTCCCAGTTTAGACTTCAAGCTGCACTTTTATTGTGTCTTTGGCTTTGACTTGGCAATATGACTCTTTCCTTCTGTGTTCCTGACTCCAAGACATAACCTCTTGATGTCTGTTTTATACAAGCTCCCTGTGTTGTCACTTCCTAATTGATACTAATACTTTATTTCCAGATGATTATATTTGCTTGAAAACTTATTTTTAAAGTAATTGACCTCGATGTTAACTCATTTATGGTTAACTTGTTTATAGCAACACAATTAAAAAAACCACAACATAGAGTCACAGGCCTATACTATCTTACTGAAATCAACCAGTATTTAATCTGTGCCTACTTAAAGTTCATGCACTATGGTAAATACCTTTAATTTGCATTTAAAATTATATCTCAGTTAATATTTCTGACACACCAAAAATTAACTCAGGTGTGGAATTTTAAAAAATTTCCCTTCTCTCAGAGGTACTGATTATTGTCAAGGTTGTAATCCATATTTATTTGATTAATACTCTGAGGCAGTTCAAAAAATATTGCTTTTTATAAAACAAATGTAAATAAACAGAATCTGATTGGAAAAGTATCTGTTAAAATTGTCACATAATTGACTGATAAAAGGTAAGAAACAATGAGAAATGGTTTTTCCAGTGTAAACTGAAATGGAAAAACCATGCAAATTACTCTTTTCAAAGGGACAGTCTTTTAACTTATGCTTGCATTTTACATTTAGGATGTTGAATTAAAAAGAAAAAAAAAGCAAATATCTCTAAGAACTCTATCTCAAAGATGCCTTGATATAACGACCCTCTTAAGATGGTGGGCAGAGCTAGTGCGGCGCAACTTAGCTTTTTTGTGTTCGATAGAGCGTCCAGGAAGGAATGGGCACTTTCTGAAATCACTAATGATAGGAAATCTTACAAGGAGCATCACATTTACCACGAGAATATTTTCACGACATCACTGTAACTTGAAAGCAGCAACCATTTAATAGCACTCTCTGCTTCTCTCCAGCCACGATTCTGAACCTCCCCATGGCCAAAGATGCAGATTTTGAAGTTCCTGATTCTCTCCTTAGATCCGTTTGAAATTCATGGCAGTTTGAAGTTATAGTTTTGCAAAGACAAAGTTAATTGAGTGCAGGTTTTTCAATGACTAAATTCAGGAAATAGAAACTAAATAGCAAAAGCCGTGGCTCATGTTTCTCTAACTCTCACTTTCCTTTTAGATGAAAGGCAGGACCTGGCAAAACTGAGATGCAGATAGTGGTTGTATAAGTCAAGGCAGAATTGTCTTTCTCTTCAACATAGGAAAAGGGCAATAGTTTGATTTGCTACAGTAAATGTCAACTTGAGACTGGAAACAGCAGGAGCTGCTCTTTCATCCTATTCACAGTTAGCGCGGGCAGGAACCATCAAATAGTCTCACATGAAACCATTTTTCAAGTCAAGCCACTCGGAAAATCTATACTTTTCCCTCATGTCTCTGTTGTTTTCTCACAAGGGCAAGAGAATAGCGCTCTGTACTGTGGAAGATTGGACGGAGTCTGTCAACTCTGTCTCAAAATCCAAAAGGAACAAGCATTTCATGCTCTCTCTCTCCCCCCCCCCCCTCCTTCCACCTCTCTTGTGGTTTTGGATTTCTTTCTCTTTCTTTTCTTTAATTTAACAGATCCAAGAGTTTCAAATGAGATGTTCTTTCCTGTCAAACAGGATCCCAAAACCTTTTGAGGTTTCTCAAGGTCTTGTCTCTGTAAGCCGAAAAGTCTGTTCTCTTTCTTCACTGTTGCCAGAAAAGTAATTAGGCCATTTTTCTAATTATAGTAATCTTCCCCAAATGGCATATAACTTCAAATCCAAATGCCATGTAAATTGGCCAATAATATTCTACTGTGAAACACTTTACCAAGACAGTTTGGATGTAGGAGTTTTACTTTTTTAATGTGAAATGTGCCCTCTGTCCCAGTTAGAATTCCATTTTCTTACTCAATAAACATTATTTTAGTGTAAAAAGTATGCATAGAACTTTCTTGTTTAATGGCGTTTTGTATGGAATTTTGTCTATGGTGGGAAAATAAAAAAAACCTTATTCTTAGTAAAACAGACCAAGATGAAATTGTTTTCATGTTGTTATATCTGCTAAAAATCTCTACACATAGTGATAATGAGTTTTCTATGTGTCATATGACACAGAACTAGGTCTTTCTTTCTCCAAGAATAATTAACCTCCTCCATTATGTTAACCAAGGGGAAATTACATCCTGCTGGTAAGATTTGTGGTCCTAAAATATGGTTACAGCAGGTTAATTGCTACCTTTGCTTGTTCCATTTGTCAAAAAGACTTTTCCAAAATAATATATCCTCTGTAAATGTGATTTTTCTTTACCTAACCACCTTCCTGACCCTATGAAAAGGGTTTCTGGAATGGGATAAGGATAAAAAGCAAAATTACTAGAAAATGGAAATGGACTATGAGATTGAATGAACTGTAGTACTAGTCTCTACTTTACGTCTAGATTCTAATATCCTTTGCAATGGCTACATACAGCTCATGGAAAATATTAGTGATTAAAAGGCTTATTCAGGATGGTAACAGGTTGCAATGACAGTAAGAATGTCCAGGAGAGAGTTAGTCGTCAAGACATATTACAAAGTTCTTTCAGGGATGCCAACAGATGCCCAAAGGGCAAACTACTCAGCAAAACCAACTTCCCCAATTAAGTGCCTAGAGGCATCCTGTTTCAGTAAATTTCAGAGCAAAAGTACTCAGCTCCATTACTGTAGGTCTGAAAACCCACCTTTCCCAATCACATGTTCAGATTCGCCCTGCTCCACAAGCCAGCTTACAGTGCAGAAGCATTCAACTTCAGTTGCTTGGAGGGTGGGGAAGTCCATCACTCTGTTCCATGCTTTTATTTTTGGTTCTGTTGCTGCTCCTCTGAGGTAACAGCTTTCTTCTGTATCCAGAAGGTTCATTGCATAAGGATCTCCAGTCCAGAGGATGCTCACCACTCCTGACACTTATTGTTAATGAGACCCTTCCTTCTGTTTCTCAGAGGACACATTTTATATGTGGTAGGGTAGGATGGCATCCAGGCCATCCTGTTGCAATTATGGTACTCAATGGTCACTTTTATCAATATCTTCCCTCATCTTCTTACCAGATGCATACAGATAAAGATCATTTGCTAGGAGTTAGAAACTTTGGTGAGAAGAGCTGCATTAAATAACTCACTGATCCTGTAGAAAGAATGAAAATGAAGGAAGAATGTTCTGAGAAGTGGTGGCATTACAGTGACTAAGGAAAGAATAGGACTTTAAAGGAGCAAAAAATGGAGGCACTATTGAAGGGGCAGAGAGGAGTAAAAATGATGCTGTAGTTGCTGAGTGGTGTGGGTGACACATAGCCTTCTGGAATTAGCCAAGATAACTCTGTTTCTGCAAAATGATGCCATTAAACTACGTCTTAGATGTTTGAGGGGAGAAGAGAATTTGTGGAATAGTTATTTCTAAGTGTAAGTCATTTTTGATCAGTGGATACCAAATTACTATTGGTCCCAGATCTGCTCCTGCTGTTCAAAACGATGATTTCAGGTGTTCATTAAAGTACAGATCCCCTGGTGGATAGTGGTTACATATTTGGCTGCTATCTGCAAGGTCAGAAGTTTGAAGACACCAGCCACTTGTTGGGAGGAAGAGGAAGTTCTGTACTTCCACCATAGAGGGTCACTATGAAGAGGAACCAACTCAACAGTGGTGAATTTGTTTTTGTTTCTGGAATATTTTAAAAATTCTATTCAGTAGAGGTGAGTGCAGTCCTGGAATCTGCATTTTAATCAGCTTCTTAAATAGTTTTCATGAGGTGATATTTACTCAGCAACATTCTGTATTGCTCTGGGACTTGAGACTGTAGGCTGCCAGCTCAGCTTTTCCTTGGCATAGGCCTTACAACGTGGAGTCAGTAATGCATTGAAACAAATGAATGATGCCTTTTAGGCATGCTGTGGAATATGCTGTGGACTAGGCATTGGGTTGCTAACTGTAAGGTCAAGGTCAGCAATCAAACTTGCTAGCCCCTTCCTGGGAGAGAGATGTGGCTGTCAGCTCTGGTAAAGATTTAAAGCCTGTGAAACCCTACATAAGGTCATTATGAATTGAAAGGGCAGTGGGTTTGAGTTTCCTTATGGGTCTAAGGTTTGTTTGTTCAATATCTGTACAGTATTGAATGGTCAGAGAGAAAAGAAATGTGTTATTGTGAGATGGTTTGAATTAGAAAATATTTTAATATTAAATTTTCTGAAGGATATTCGAGGTGGAGTAAAGTAAAAATCAGATTGTTGGGGTCAAGTGCTATCCTATTTTAAAGACTATTCACTTAGATTTGATTGGAGAATAGAAAAGGGCAGCAGAAGTATATGTGATTCTTTAGGAAATGGGATATAGAAATGCAACATTTGAGGCATTATGCTTACAGTTGAAGGTCCTTCAACTTCATTATTCAAGAATGCTAGAAAGTGGTAAAGTAGGTAAAAGTCATTTCCAGAAGAAAGATGGCATGCTGCTTGAAAATAAATCTGTTACCCATTATTATTTTCATGAGACATCACCACTGTCAATTCATTCCCTAGGCCATTGTGCAAATTTTGCCTCATATCTTTTGTTTCTCCGGGATCATCTGGATTATATGCCAAAAGTGGTTCAAAAATTCCAACAGGACAAGTGTTATTGCTTCAAGATTGTTTATAGAAATATAGATGTTATTGGCACTTCTGGTGAGTGCTCATTAGGCAGTGAGGGGAATTTTAGAGAAGACTTTATTGTCTCAGGAAACACATATGTAAATCTCATAATCAAAATGTTGGCAGAAATAAAAATAGTAAAGGCACTTCTGGTAAGGATTTCAATGGAAAAGAGAACAAGAATGTTCTTGGAGTTTTAGTTTCTTACTTTATCAAAAGAGAAGAAAGGAATCTTGGACTTATTTACATTTGAGATTTACTTTAGCATGAAAGTGGCATTCCAACCAGTGTTTCTTGTCCTCTGTATGTGTGATTTTTTTTTTTTACTAAACATGCCTTTGTTGGCAATATTTTTATGCTCAGAAGTAGTCTCGTGAGAGGTCAAGTTTTTTTTAGATATAAGGAAAAGGTTTATATACAAGAGAAATAGGACATTGAGCCCAGTCCAGTTCAAAGTCATAAGTCCGATATTAACCCATATGCCCGAAATCAGTCTATACAGTCTCCTTCCAACTCACAAAGTCACAGGTCAGTGGGTGCAGAATCCTGGTGCTGGCAGGGGTCTCCACATGGCTCTTCACTTCCAGGGCTCAGGGTCCATCAACAGCAGAAGCAACTCATCGCTGGCAGAGGTCACCATGTGGCCGCCCCAGCTTCAGAGGTCTGGCTCCATCAGGGCAAAGGCGTGTGGTCTCTCTGCCGGCTCCTCCAGCTTCTCGGACACTGTTATCTTGTCCATGATTCATCATCTCTCAAGAGGTCAGTTTTTAAGAAGGGGCTATAAATTAATAATAAAATGTTATTAAGTTCTAAGAGTCCACTCTTTTCAGTAATCTGCAATTCCTTAGTAATTTTAATCCACAGTATAGTCTAGTGAGACCAGTTACTTTTAATAGCACAATTTAATTTATAAAGTGTCAAAAAGGGAAATGGGAAATAAAATATATTTTAGTCTTGTATTTTCTAGAAGCCTACTTGAGCGCTACTGTCTGCATTTCTAAACAATCTTCAAGCCCAAGTAAATGCAGCCCAGTTGACTGAGTAAGGTCACTCAAATCTTTGGACCCTGTAGACATTACCTTATAAGGAATAAAAAACCTTTCCATTTGTGATTCAATTACAGATGTTGAGATGAGGATTCATCCCAGAGGATGAGAGGGAAAGATGATACTAACTAGTGTATTTGGGTGGACTCTAATCCAATCCATTTCCTTTCCTGTTAAGATAGTGTGATGGGTGGGCTTGTTATGCCAACATGGCCACAGAAGATAGGTAGGTCTGTTGTGACAGCATGACTAATGAACACATTGGACAAATCGAAGGACAGAGATAGGAAAGTCTCAGTGAGTCCCCCAGTTGTTCTCTTGCTCTTGAATCTTCAAACCAACCAGCTGCCTTGTTCATCCTGTGCCTCAAACTTCAAGCAACACTACCCATGAAATACCTAGTTGTGGACTGTGTAGCTGTGAGTCCTTCATGCCCTGCTTTGCCACTCCCCTGAAATATACATCTCTTGAGCTGGAGATTGTTGGACTCTGTCATCTGGCTGACTGTTGGTGACCTGTTTTGCTGTTTGCTGCTTGTGGCCAGATAGCCTGAATTGCTCTACAGAGGACTACTTGGCGGCCCTCAAGACTCCAAGAACTTCCAGTCTACTAGCTGTCTCATGCAACCGAATTGCACCAAGCCATTTGTACTGCTTTATAGATAAGTTAACTGTTTATTTCTTAGCTTATATATCCTTCTATGTATGTAAATATATAAAGAGAATTACTAGTGTCCTGGTTTTGTTTCTCTTGAGAACCCTGTCTAACACAGAGACTGGAAGATCTGATAAGCAGGAGGAGAGAAAACATGAGTTCAAAGGAAGAACTCGGTGTAATGTGGTAGCAGCCAGAGAAGCTCCCAAGTTAAAGAGTGAATTCCCACCTAGAGATACTGCCAGCAACTGGATTTTTAGCTGAGTGAAATTGATTTTAGACTCCGACTTCCAGAAATAGATTTCTCTTTTATGCTACCAGGTTTTTGGTAGTTTGTTATAGCCTCCATCAGAAAGTAATGGAGGTTGCACACTTACTATGTGAACAGCGGCCTGTCTTTTTAAAGTAGGTTGGTCTGGTACAAGTCTGATACATCATAGCCCAAAACATCAATTTCCAATCACTAGTTATTTTAACCCAGCATTTACAAAATGTATGCGTCTACATTTCTACTTTTTGTTATGGACCGATAATTCTAAAGACACGTCCTTAGAAAACATGATGCAATGACCTCACTCAAGGTGCCATTTCTCAATCACAAAAGTATATTTTGCTCTTTCATGCAAATGATTGTCTTCTGCTTGATTTTTTTTCTGGTTTTCATTTTTCTTTTTGCATCTCACTAAACTTGGTGACTTCCAGTCCAGGTTTTATAATTTCTGGTATAGAATAAACAAATACACAAAACCAACCAAATCTCTAAACCAAACACTATATATGTTTTTTGAGATGTTAGAGTCTGTAGAGCTTATGCTCTTTTGTGCAGATGATATGCTTTGTGCCTACTAGTGATATCATGTTAATAAACTTTAATAAGTATATGGCATCATGTATCTTATCTTTCTTATTATTCTTGAACTTCAACTTTAGTTCTTTTTCTTTAGCTCATGCAAGTGTTTCTCTAACTCATATTTCAGTAGTATGTGTTCTCTACTATACACTTCTATAAGCATTTTAAATACAGGTATATGTCACTTGGCATCGACAGCATATTCTGTGCAACAGAATACTATGTGATCCTGTGGAAACACCTTATTTTACACAGGAGAAGGCGACATTGCCCAGTTTCTGGGCAGATCTATATTTGTGCCTCCTCAGTGATGGCTACGGATTTTGTCAGAACTTTGACTTTGCCCCACTGGTTCTATATGATTGCTTCCTGGTCTCTGAGAACTGATTCTGCTCATCACCATCTCACACACACTCTCTGTTCAGTTGGCTACCTCCAGGTCCACTGTCGCTAACTCCCTTCCTTCTTGCCTGCCTTCCGTATCCCTACTTCATGAGCTTTAAAGTCTTTCGCTCCTTCCTAGGTCTCCTCCATCTTTCTTCTAACCACCAATCCTGTTCCCTCTTTCATCATTGTCACAGCTCAGTGGCTGACACTGCAGGAAGACTTGTGCAAGGTGCCCGGGAGCCAGGAGCAGGAGCTCCAGTGTTGTCTGTGTGGTCTTTGCCTATGGCAGCTGTGGTCAGACAGCCAGTTACAAATGGGATCCAGGATTCTTCACCCACTGATTCTGTGGGGTAAAGGGACACACAAGACTTGAGAGCTGGTGAGAGAAGGTTTGGATCTCCATACTTAGCAAACTATTTCACGTACCTCCATGAAGATTTATGAACTCTAGTATAACCTTATAGGATCACAGTGTGTAGACTGCTGGATATTGCCCAAACAGATGTTAAACAATGTACACTTACACTTTATTAAACAGATTGAGAGTGAATAACAACTATGAAACAGATTCTATTTTTGAAGTTTCCATGCTTCCATTTCTCAATCAATTCTGTTGAGGCTTATTTTGAATTACTTATGTTCTTTTCTGCAGACAAATTGTAAGCTAATTGATGGCATAATTATTCCTTTTCCAAGTACATAAACTGAGGGAACCATACTAGCTTTTGCTTTATTTTAAGAGGTAAATTTTAACCATGATTAGACATAGGACTTCTTGGGTCAGCCTTCTTGGTCTTGAATTACTTTTGCCTTCTTACTAAGAAGTTTGGCAACTTATGATATAGTCTCTTAGCTTTATTTTGTTTATGTGTAAAATAGTGGAAATATTAGTAGTCTCCATTTCATTTGGCTAAAAATCCACTGCCATTGATTCAGCTCAGCAAATCTTTACAGAAACAGATAGCCTCTTTTTTCTCCTAAGCAGTAACTGTGGGCTTAGCCACCAACTTTATGTTAGCAGCTCATCACTTACATCATAACCCCACCAGGGAATGCACAGAGATCAAATTTAGCACATCTGTGGGAAGAGCCCATGGAAAAGCTTCATATCAGCAACCAAAGCGAGGCAAAGGGTCAGTTGTGGAACAAACCATCAGTTGCTCCTATATAAGTTCAGGTTGAAATGTAAAGTTAAAACAAGCCAATGAGCCAAAATATAATCTTGAGTATATCCCACATGAATTTAGAAGGTATATTAAGACTATATTTGATGCATTGAACACTTAATGACAGATGACATACTGAGCTGTGGGATGGCATCAAGATCATCCACGAAGAAAGTAGAGGTCATTAAAAAGACAGAAAAGAAAAAGGCAATGGGGATGTCACCAGAGACTCGACACTCACTCATGGACATAGAACAGCTGGAGCAAATCGAACGAATGATGAAGCGCAGGAGGTGAACACAATATTTCAAAGGGCAGCTCAGGAAGACAAAGTAGAGTCGTCAAAGACACGTGTGAAGGCCTGTAATTAGAAAGCCCAAAAGGAAACGAATTGACAGAAAAAAATCCAAGCTTCAAATAGAAATGTTTAAGGTTTCCATGGCTCCAATATTGAATGATGCACAAGAAGATGGAAAGAATTCACAAAATCATGTATCACAAAGAATTGGCTGATGTCTAGCCATTTTAGGAGGAAGCGCATGATCAAGCACTAAGAGTATTGAAGGAAGGGTGTTATTCTGTACATTCCCCAAGCCACAGTGTGCTCAACTGCCTCACAGGTACCTGGAAGTGAGACAATTAATAAGAGAAACAGAAGAAGAATGGATGCCTCTGAATTATAGTGTTGCTGGCGAATACTAGAAGAATGGAAGTATGGTGTTGATGGAGAACACTGCAATTACCATGGCCTTCCAGAAGAACAAACAAGTTTATATTTGAACTACAACCAGAATGCTTTGTAGAAGGAAGGATGGTGAGACTTTTTCTTTCATACCTGGATGTGTTGACAGGAGAGAGCAGTTCTGGAAAAGGATATCACGCTTGGTAAAACAGAGGGACAGTGAGAGAGAGGGGAAGATCTTGGATAAGAGGGACTGGCTACAGCAATGGGCTCCAATGTAACAGTTATGAAGATGATGTAGAACCAAGCAGTATTTTATCAATGAGTCTGAACTTCTGCAGAGCCCCTAACAACAGCAAGCTCATTAGGATAATTGGAAGATTAAGGAAACTAAAAACCATAAAATATCTTTTCAAAGATATTTTGCCTGCCACCGGGCAAATTTTTTGGGGATGTACCTGCTCAAATGACATGGGAGCAAAAGAGTTGTAAGTTAAAGCCAAAGAGCGAGATGCCCAGTTTTCTTCATTGGTCACATTGACTCATGGACTATTCTGGCTGAAGAGGAAAAATGACAAGAGAGCAAGAAAAAGGCCACAGGGCTTGCTTTGATAGTGAATGATTCTTGGGATGTTTTTTAGTTTTCTAAAAATAAAAAAAAAATCTAAAGAAAGGTCTGCCCTCATAAATGCGATAAAATATAACTTGGCCATGTCTCCATCTGCTAGTGCAGGAATGAAAAAAATAACCTAGATTAGATTAGCCCACATTATAATTACAATAGAATATCGCCCCTTAGATTGGAATCTTTACTGAACAGAGTAGAAAAGGAGTAGCCATTAAAATCAAGATTATGTGCATTTTAAAAATGTCTTACAGTATGGTGAAAGTTCTTTTATATAAGGCTTGTAGTTGATAAACTGAGGAAAAAGTACACAACAAATGATAGCAAATGCCTGAAACATTTTATTTTACGCATGTGTAAATAAATAAGCATTCTTTTGTTATAGCTTAAAGCTTTTTCATTCAATATATAAATATTGATTAGTGGTCAGAATTCTTAAATGAATCACTATTCATAACCTTTAGTTGCTAATTCTGTTTTCTTTAATGTGGATCAGTCTCTCATTCATTTGTATAGTTATATGAGTTCAGAATCTTTATAAATATTTATTTTATCCTAAATATTTTGTGTTGATTTTACCCATACCTATTCCAATAGTGGTTGTTGTCATTAATTTCAACCAATTTACTTTTATCTTTTCACTATGTTTACTATTAGGTTTAATAAAAACAATGTTTTTCTCATTCTTATTGCCTCACCCATTTAAATTTTATAATCAGCATAAAGTAAAGTAGGTATGAAACAAATATAGCAGATTCTATATAAGTAAGAGCAGAAGTATAGGGGACACTTGAAATTTGCTTCTTAGTTCTGGGTGTCCAAGAACCTTTAGGCTTTTCAGAGTGAATGAGGAGGGCTGTTTAATATGATAAGGTGTACATATTAGAAGGAATAAAAAAAGAAATAATTGAATAATCTCAGCATTTATATGACTCTTCAGCAAATGGATATTTTTCATGATATAATTTTCAAGGATTTTTCAAATCCAGCTGCAATTTGTTTAGACAGATGTTCTTGAGGTGCTTTTGGCACACATGCATGCATGCACATACACACAATTTCTGCATCAACTCACACCTGGCAAGCTATTCTCTAAAATAAGACCAATTTTTGTCTAAGCCAGATCATACAGTTTCTTGAGGATTTGGGAATAGGAGGGGGTACTCCCCCAAACCCACATTTCTTTTTAAAACAATGCATTTAAATTCTTTTACAAAGCAATCTTATTACCTTCAAAAGACTCATCACACTTCATACATTTGTCAGAGCTGCAATTCCATTCTTGGAAACATTTTTTCACACTCATCTGTTTGGATGGTGATGGCACTTCCTTTGTTTTGTCTTCACCTCTTCTGTGTCTTCAAATCTCTGCCCTTTCATGTCCCACTTCAAAAGTAAGGCACACTGAGCAAAGTTAGGTGGGTAAGACACCTGGGGTAAGAGAGGCATGCTGGGTTTTTTTTTTTGTCCCAAACTGGTACATTGAGATGGCTGCATGAGCAGGTGCATCATGCTGGCAAAACTCGTCCCCTGTCTGCCACAAATCAGGCTTTTTTTGTCCTCCACTGTTACACAATCTTTTCAGAACCTCTAAATAGAGAGTTTGTTTAACAGTCTGACCTGGTGGAATGAACTCCAGATGCACTACAACGTGACATTTTCATTCGTTTGGGGGAACTGATGGACATTCAGAATGGGGTGTGTCAACCATCAACATTTCTCCTTTTATGAAATGAGAAAACTATTCACACACTTTATTTTTTCCCAAAGCACTGTCCTTTTAAGCTGTGTTCAACATCAGAACAATTCCTGCAGCACTTTTCCTGAGCAGGCAACACAATTTCACAGCTGTACACTGTTTTCTTAAAGCAGCCATGACAAAAATGAGGTTTCAGCAAAACTAATTTTATGAAAAAATTCACTGTGACCAAAGAGAACCTTCCCAGGTGACACCACTGGGGGCACTAACTCAGAGCAAGTTGCTCAATTCTCATCTAGCAGGGAAAAAAAGGTGTTCTATAAAAGCTTTGCCCAGTGGAGCTTTTCCATTATTTTTTTAAATTTTAAGATACCCCCTCATATTTTCCCTTGAGCTTGAGTTAAAATAAATGATACTGAAGCTCATGGCACCTGGCCAAACTTGGAGATATATAGTGGCATGTGTCCAGAAAAGAGAATCCAGTCTATGCAGCAAAGTGACAGAAAAGACATAAGCTCAGGAGAGGAGCCCTTTAAGTTCTTGTGTCTGAAACAGTTATTTGGATTCACTCCAGGCTTTTGAAGCCTATTCCCATTTTTTTAATAGTTGTGTTACTATGCAGTAGGTAGTTCTCGCTATGATATTTTGGCTGTGATCGAAAGGATAAAAATAGCTATAGGGGTTCACATGATTTTTAATGCAATGTGAAGGTAAAAACAGAACATTAATAATACATGGGACAGTTGAAATCTTTGCTCAATGAATGCTTTCAGAATGAGAATTTCTAATAATACATGGCTCGGTTGAAAACTTTTCTCAATGAATGCTTTCAGAATGAGAATCTCTCTCGCTTCCCACAAATATATTCACTTGCACACTTAGTAGCACAGTAAGACTCTAAAAGCCTGAGGGGGTGTTAGCCGCCAGGCAATAGAAACATATAGGATTATACGAAAGTAGGGATTTCCAAGGAAGATATAACCTTGAGTCATTTCTGTTTCCTATTTTAAACTTCAGCTGGTGGGTAAGCACTGGACTGCTGATCTCAAGGTCAGTGGTTTAAATTCCCCAGTGGTTAAATTCTCATTCCGCGAGAAAGATGAGGCTTTCCGATCCTATGAAGATGTGCAGCTTGGAAAACCCTGTGCAGGGATGCTCTATGTTGGAATTGACTCACGATAGTGTTTTCTTCTTTTGGTTTGTGCCAAGCTTGAAAGGAGCCTTTGTGGTTGTAATAGTTAACGTTTTCAGCTGCTAACCCTAAATAGGTTGTCGATCCCAATCCACTAAGTCCTTCAGAGGAAGAAAGTTGTGTGTCTATGTATGCGTCTGTAATGATTGCTAGCCTCAAAAACCCTATGGGGCAGTTCTTCTCCATGGAATAGGGTCACTATGATTTGAAATCGACTAGACAGCAGGGCATTTGGTTTTGGTTTATTTTAAACTTGGCCCTTAGGATAATGGCCCTGGAAAAGCACTAGAAACAAATCTTGGGATTTCATATAGAAAACAATAAATAATTTAATTTCATTGGATATTCCTAAACTTTACTAACACTGTATCCAAACTATTTTAATAATAAAAGAGGAGTTGTGTTTTCATAACTGAACATTGAGTCTGAAAAGTTAGCAACCATGCCTTTATGAGAATGTGCTACCGAGATGGCTTCTGTGTGGTATTAAATACTGTCTACTTGGTTTTGCCTATATTTAATAAAATTTCAACCAGGTCAGTTATTTATTCTCTGAGTGAAGATGTGAGCACCTTCAATCTGTGGCATTACACAATTCCAAGTGATAGACCCGATGAAGCATCCAAAGGGGCAGGTGAGGGTGGCAGGATGGTTTAAGCGAATAGCACTAAAGTGAAAATGTGAGTTGACATCGGATGGTCAATGTTTCTTTCTGCCTTCATGCTACCCAGCACTACAGAGAGACAGGAATAATGGTGGGGGGGAGTACTCCTTTATCAAGTTGCTTTGGGCTTAAGTATGTGCTTTTCTGTCAGAAATTGAAGGAAATTACATTTATATTTTATAATCGACAACTTTAAGGAAGGAAATTTTTCTTGAGCATAAGCAACCGTGCCTTTTATGTTATTTCATGTTTTCCTAGGGATGTATTTTTCTGTTCATTGCAGGTGTCTGTTCTCTGAGAGGGCTTGCTGTAGAACCATCTAGAACTTAGATGTGATAGAAATGAATTGCCCATTGAAGGAAAAACAATTAGTCATGACAGCAATTATTAGAATTCACCAGATGCAATTCATACTCTGCCCTGTAACTATTTTTCTCCTCATAGTCTCCAAGGCACCTTAATGGACAGAGAAGAGTATTTTCAGCTAGCTGGTGATTAGTTCATATTAAGCTATTGAATAAGTTGGACTGCATTATCTTCCCTAGTAATTTGAAATAAACTATGTACTATATACACAGTTACTATGTACAGAGAACATTGCATATGTGTGCATAAATAGAAAGCAAAGAAGCAAAAAGGCCCCCATTTCCCAAAGAAAAACTTTCATTGCTATTGAACATAGACATCCTGTAGGACAGAGTCGGATTGAGTCACAAGCTTCTTAGGCTGTAAATATTTATGAAGGCAGACTACATGTCTTTTCCCCTGGAAGGGGCAGCCAGGTAAGAACTACCCACCTTGCAGTTAGCAGTTAGTGCTTTAACCTCTATTTTACCAGGGTTTCTTAAATAGGTACACAAACTATAATTTTAGATATGCATAGAAATTTTCCCATAACTATATGAAAGTGATAGGATAAATGTTGTTGCCATCAGAATTTTGAGTTATTTAATCTACAAATTGCCAGATACAACAAGAGTGGAATTGTAGCTCTTTCTGTAGTGGCCTCAGGCTACCTGCCCACAGGGTTCACTACTCACTTGTCCCAGAAACATGCAAAACATGCAAACTAAGAAGGTCAAATCTTAGGTCCATTTAAAAAACACCCGTGAAACTCCTGAGGCCATTGAGGGTATGTCTATCCGGCAAGCCACTATGGTATTTGGATGATTTTATGTCAACTTGTCAATGTAAGAAAATAAAGAGGTGGAATCCAATCTGTCAATCAGGTCACAGGCTGATGAAGTCTCTCCGAGAGTATGGTCTTCCTGTAGGCAGGACATCCAAGAATGTCTCTTTATCTCTGTCCCTTTTACTTCCTGCTTGTTGACAGTCTGCCACTGACCCTGAGGGCTGACAGTTGCTGCCATGCTTCCAATAACCCGTTCTTCCTTACTAGCTTGCAGCTTTGTGAGACTGAAGAGGGATTTGTGGACTAGCATTGCACTTATGGACTTGACTTGGACTAGACTGGGATACCTTCTTGATATATAATTATTTCTAGATATAAAGTTGTTTTATATACATGGATATATGTCACTGGATTTATTACTTTAGGTAAGGTGACCAGACAGCCCATTTTTTTTAACAACTTGTCCCATGTCCTGTGGTGTTTTAAAATTAAATAAATATATTACAATATTATTTTTGCATTCAATGATCATTTTTATTGCTCCAAATAGACCAACTTTTAAATCAAGAACCCCTCCACCTTTTCTCTGTCAATGGTGTTCCACTTAAAATCTAACCCAGCCTAACTCCTTCACCCAATATTTGAACGATGTTATTTTGTAGAAGCAGTGTGTACCATTTTGACATTTTGGTGGGGTGGGTACAGGTGCCCAGGCCAAACAATGGGATCAATCTAAAAAGAGTGATGAATATTTGGTGCACATGCTTAAAAAATGCAGAAAATGTGCTGAGCTTAAGATTTGAGATGTGGACTCACTAGTCATTGAGCACATCCAGGTGCACAAGCCCCCAACAAGTGTTGCTGGACATACAGAGCTCATGTTCAGACCAGTCCATTCATGAGTTCCCCTGCCACATTGAAACGATTTTTACTGAAAAGAAACAAATTGTTCTTAAACCAGAAAAGGATGCTGTGTACAAGAGAAAGATATCCCAGAAGAAACTGAAGAAACAGAAATTTATGGCTTGGGAGTAGATTAAGCTTACAATAAAAGTCAATTAAAGTAAAAGCAGGACAAAAAGAATTTTGGATTTTTATTTTTCCTTATATTTGTTTAGAAAAAGTCTGGAAGCCACTCGTGACTCTTATTATTTAGATGAGAGGTTCCTATGGCAATGAATTAAGTGAAATATAAAGGTCTTGGGTGCTGAAAAAGGATAGCTTGCTGCCGGGCTATTTGGTTGATATTGTGAAATAGGTCCAAACCAGTATAACAAATCAGTTGTACAATTTTAGATTAAAAAGGATTACAAAAACCCAGGCATACACCTGCAGGAGTTCAGGGAGAGCAACAATGTGACTGAATTTTGATGATCAGAATATTGTAGGAGATTAACCCAAAGGTGGCTGCGGGTGAGAAGTGACCCCGGTGAAATGGAAGATAGGTTCTTGAATAGGACAATGAATCAAGAGAGCCAAGACCTTTGAAATATCTGTGTGCTTCAGATCCTGCACATAAAAATATGTGGGAAAAGTCTGCTGCTTGGGAATACATTTGTCAGTGAACCAAAAATGCCCCGTGGGTTAAAGCATTTCCTCACCCGTTAGTGACCGCGGACAACATAGTACATGTTTAAAGAGGAAATTAAGTTCAATAGCTTTTGGTATGTTTGAATGGAAACATACATCATTTTGCAAAGCTTCAATGATATTCTTAATACTGATAACAGGTCTGGCTGCATTTCCTTCGGTTTCCCATAATGGATGAACTTGTGAACTCTGTTGGTCCCGTCTGGAGTCTGGATTCTGACTTTTCAATGGGTTTGGCTCCTTTCAAACCTTCAACTTGGAAGCATTCTCATTAATTTATTTGTTTTCATTTTGAAGATTTTGATTATTTTATCTGGTTGCTCAATTTTGGTGAGAGCAATGGAAAAAGTTACCATTTAAACTGTTGGTCATTTGGGGTTGGATGATGTCAATCTTTAAGTCACTCAACATTGAGTGAGTGAGTGAGTGAATATGTGTGTGTGTGTGTGTGTGTGTGTGTGTGTGTGTGTGTAGTGTTGGGGTGAATACTGTGAGTCATACATGAGCTCTAGGACAAAGAAGATGACAAGCTTGGAAGTCTGACTGAATAGCTCCAAAGAGACATAAAATTTTAATTTATTGTCAAAAGAGGGACTGTGTCTCTTGAAAGCATTGGAATGTATTTTTACCCTCATTATGACAAAATTACAAGCTAATATGCATCAAGAAGACATTCATTTCTGGGAAATAGTATTTGGAATACTTAGAGGAAAATTTTATTTACTTCTCAAAGCAGTTAGCTCATGGAGCTATGCAAACCAGAACTGGTTTCTGTTTCTTTCATTTTACACTAGTACTCCAATATAACTGATAACTTAATGAGAAATGTCACGCCAAAAATTACTGAAAATATTTCAGATGATTCTTAAATTATGTGTAAAAGTATTTTTAACTGCATAGTTTAAAATATATTTACATGGCCTTTGGTGATTTTCATAATATTTATAGAACCCTTTATCATGTGTCATTCAACTTACTTTACAAGTAATCATGTAGCAGAATGAGTCCAGATGATAAAGGGCTAAATACTAACCCCAAAGCTGGTGGTGTGAACACGACCAGCTACTTATTGAGCAAAAATGTGATCATTTGCTTCTGTAAAAATTATAACCTTGACTATATTATAAAGTAGTTCTTCTCTGTTGTTGTTTTACAGCAACAAATTTAGGAAATTATGGAAGAATAAATGCCATTTGAACACCTACTGTACACTTAAGGCATTCACATGGTTTTATGAATTTTATTTTGTCTCCCCAAAGTGTGTTATGAATTCTAACTGCTCTACTTGTTGTTAAAATTCCATTTGGAAATGAGTTTTCTTTGCTAAATTAATAAGTCAGGGTTGGTGTAGGTTTATTTTCGATATGAGATTAAACAAGCTAGCAGAACAAGAAGGGTGCTGATTGGGAGTGAGGGGCAGAGAGGTCAAGCACAGAAAGGTTGCCTAAGATCAGAAGCTCAGGAGAGACAAGGACCTTCCTCCAGAATCAACTTTGACACAAAGAGAAAGCCTTCCTTTAGACCAGTGGTTCTCAATCTGTGGGCCATGGCCCCTTTGAGGGTCAAACCAACTTTTCACAGGGGTCATCCGATTCATAACAGTAGCTAAATGACAGTTATGAAGTAACAAAATAATTTTATGGTCGGGAAGTCACCACAACATGAGGGTCGTGGCATTAGAAGGTTGAGAACCACTGCTTTTGATCCAACTTGACTCCTTGAGCTTAGATTTCTAACGACCTGAGTAGGAGATATCTTGTTGGCTTCCTACTTATGGGTTGACCTAATGACAAGGTCTCCTTCTGTGCAGGGAATTTCAAATCTTTCTAGCTTACTGTCAATGCCTTGACATTATAGAAAGTGCCTGATGCTTTCAACATGCTTTGTTTTTGATGCAGGATTTGAAGAAAGTCTATGACTAGAGCTGAATTGAATAAAGTTTATGAGACCCAAAATACATTTGAAGAGTCCCCACGTGGATTAAACTTTCACTTAATTTCTTCTGGTCAATAACCAAGCATATCGCTAGTCTAGCCTTCAAGCAGAGTGCATTGCCTCCATATCTCTCTAGCCAGCCCCATGAAGGGTTCTCTCTCTAGGCTTTCTTGGGAGGTTTAGATGAAGATCATTGTACTGATTAATAGTACCAAGTGTATTATGGTGATGAGCCATACCCTGACAGTGTTAGTCAGAAGGCCCTGGAACAATCTTGTAAATTCTCCAAATTAGCATAATGTATGTGCCCAAATCATGGTCCTGTTCCCATTTTTGTAGTCCTACCTGTAACTTTGATGTCTTGATCTTCCACCAATATTGAATTTGTGACAATTTCCTTTTGGCACTTCTTACTCAATTAGCAAGCATCCTGTGAATTCTTGAATGCCATTATGACCTCACTTTAGTGGACTCTCTCATCTAGATGATGTATCTATGTTTTTTTTGTTGCCTTTGTTATTCTCCTTAAATTGCATTTGAAATTTAGATATCCTTTGTACTCTACTGCATGACTAAAGCTCACTGCCCAAAGGTAAATATTGGCAGGGTTGACTTGTGTATTCTGTCATGTTTTGTTCCTACACTAATATACATGTCCTGCCTCCCATCTCCTCTCCCTTAGAGTTAGGATATTTGTAAGAAATGGGATTCCTCGCAAACTGTTCTCCCAAAGAGACTTCAATGAGGGAGTTATTGACGTCCTTTCACTTATTTAGGTGAGGACAGGTTGAGGCAATTGGAGACTAACTGTAGTAGGCTGACCTACTTACCTCCTGCTTTGCTCATAGAAAATACCACAAGTTCCTGTGTTGAAAGAACAAAAAATACTTTATTACGGTTCTGAAGTTTGATGCTTAACGTCATGAAGAGATCACCACAGCAAATTGAGATGAAGAAAGTAGATTGTGGTAGTTACCTAATCTGTTCTGGATTCGAAACTTAAAAGTGAAGAGGTGGAGTTCAGCCTGTCAATCTGCTCGCTGCAGTTTGATGACCTCATTTGGAGCCACTAGTTCCCTGGAGCTGGAACACTCACTCCCTGTGAAACATTCCTCTTGATGAGAGCCCTGGAGCTGAAGGAACCACTTGGAGATTACCACTGGACCCACAAGACTTTCCACCTGCTGGCCTATGATCTTCCTTCATTCTGAGTCATTGCATATGTCACATGAATCTGAAAAGAAATTTACAGACCGGTACTAGACATTTGGATGAATATCTGACATATGGATTTGATCTGGACTGGGATAATTTCTTAATATATAATTACTCTTTATATAAAGAACTTTCTTATACACATATAAGTCTAACTGGATTGTTTCTTTCATCTGCCCTGATTAACACATAGATGGTACCCAGTTATCAGAAAGCATAGTATCTAGGGTCTTAACAGCTTGTTTTTAAGCATGCAACCATTGGAATGAGGTGTTGACTAAGTCCACATGGTAAAAGCACACCAACCTCAATGATGCAAGGATTGTACATAATATAACTCAAATCTAAAAGAGGAAATAGCACCAGAACTTAAATTGTGAACACCTGGTTTGCAGGTTATAGATGACAGTAGGAGACCAAAATCCATTTTTAGGGTCCACACATGATTAAGCTTCTGGTGAGTCTCCTGTAGCATAGTTGAAGATGTCAATAGACCTATTTTCAGACAAAAAGCATTGTAAAATTCACTATGGAAGATGTAGTTAGGTCAAAATGTACTATCTGATCATGTCGTCTCCCTTTAGAGCCATTTTAAAGCTCTTACAGTTAAAAAAAAAAGGAAAGGAAAAATACATGTAGATTAGTCTCCTGGAAAATCAATCCCCTCTAATCATGGACCAAGGATATGTTAACCATAGCCTTGTTAAAATGTGGAATTCATTGCAAAGTGGATTGTTGCATATGCAGTGAGATTGAAATTCAGTACTCTATCATTTGATCCTCCTGGTGATACATTTAAATTTGTTCTAGTTTTTAATATTTTCTGCTTGAAGTTTTTATCGGTTTTATTTTATTTTCCTTTGTAGTTTTTGCTTGTCTTTTGATATTTTTATATGAAATCCAGGATAGGTAAATCTATAGAGACCGTGGCTGGGTACCTGGTTCCCTGGGGGGATGGAGGAGACATTAGAGGGAAATGAGAAGCAAATAGTGATGAGTACAAGAGTGAAGAAAATGCTCTAAAAGTGATTGTGGAGATGATTGTACAATTCTTCTTGATATGATTGAACCATTGAATTGTATTCTATGTGAACTTTATGCCAATAAAACTATGGGGGAAAAGCAAAAGAAAGAAAAAAAGAGTGCAAATAATAGTCTCAGTCTCGTTTCCAGTGATTGATAATTCTTGGCCTTTGTTACTTGTAGATGGGTCCTGCCTTCCCTCATATATCATTCAAGGTACAGAGAGTAGAACCCCAGCCTACGTTTGGGGGTAGCTAGTCAATCTATAATACAGGTAGTATTTCTGACCTGAGGATCCTGGCAAGAAATAGTGATATTGAGCCCCAGCTGGAACTGTAGTGTAAAAACACAGCCACTGCCCAGGCCAGAGATGCCCAGGTCAGTGAAAGAAATAATGTGTCCTTCATCTCTCTTTCTCTTTTCTCCTTCTTGTCTCTTCCTGTATTTCTTGTTGGCAGATCTCAGCTTGAAACCAGTCAAAAAGGGGGCCTAAGTGAGATAGTTTATAAAAGTTAGCATCTTGGGGTTTGGAAAAAGAGCAATTAAATATAGGAATGGTGAGGAATGCAAATGGAGGGGGGGGGCAGGGGGAGGTGGAGAAGCCAGTACAAAGAATTACCACATGCAATCATTTTCGTTCTATTAATGTTGTCATGAAAAAAAAGGCTTTATAGGAGTTTGTCACATACCATAACTCAGCAATTCTCAAAATGTGGCTCGCGACCCCTTTGAGGGTTGAACGACCCTTTCACAGGGGTCGCCGGATTCATTGCAGTAGCAAAATGACAGTGATGAAGTAGCCATGAAAATAATTTTATGGTTGGAGGGCGGGATCACCACAACATGAGGAACTGTATCAAAGGATGGTGGCATGAGAAAGGTTGAGAACCACTGCCCAAACTCAAATAGATGGATATGAAAACTTT
This sequence comes from Nesogale talazaci, assembly GCA_004026705.1. NCBI lineage: Eukaryota > Metazoa > Chordata > Mammalia > Afrosoricida > Tenrecidae > Nesogale > Nesogale talazaci. Next base: position 7,551 of record PVJH01023247.1, on the reverse strand, counting down.
TTACTATAATAAGTAGTACTAGTAAACATTCCTAAAGACATATCTTGCTTTAGGGAAAAAATTGCTATGTATTTAGAATAAAATGCTAGAAAAATTGGTAGCTTGAAGATATGTAGATTTTGAGAGGCAATCTGGAACACCCAACCTATGACCATCTGACTCACCAGGACCCCTTTTGGGGTGTCTGAGCCTCTGGGAATCTTCACCTGAACTAATGGCCTAACCTTTCTCTTCTGGAGTAGCTGGTGAGTTTAAGCCACTGACTTGGTGACTAGCAGCCCAAGGCTAGCAGTGAGAGCAAAGATTGCAAAGACATTTCCTGTACTTAATGCTCAGTTTGGCCACTTACTAGCTTGTGTGACTGAGGGCAGGTTCATTCAATTCACTGAGCCTCGGTTTCTTCATGTGTAATATGGGATTGATCATAGTTTCCTTCTCTTAGGAAACTTTTTATTGTTAAATTAATTAATAGATGCAAAGCCTTGAGAATAGGGCCTGACCCTGAGTACATGCCATATAGGTTTTAGTTTGGAAGAAAGATGTGGTTCTCTTCTCTCGGCCACAGTTACAGTCTCACAAACCCTCAAGAACAGTCTTCCCCAGCACTACAGGGCCCCAGTGAGTTAGAATTGACTTGATGGCAGTGAGTTTAGTTTTGAGTTTCGAAGTAATAGCTATTATTAATTTGTAAGACTTTTTAATATATCCTGATAAATTATTGTCTAAAATTTTATACTAGTTCACAGTCCTTACCAGTGTTTACAAGGCTCTCATATCTTCATCATCTCTCTCAATTTTTGCCCTTTACATACTCTTGGTATGGGATACCATCAGAGTTTTCATTTTCAGTTATTTTATCTTTGATATAGAAGTGACTTCAACTTATGTAATCCTTCAGGGTTATTATAAATATCAATCATCTTGGTACTGTAGTTGCATATATGTGACAGCTTAAATAAAGATGTAGCTGGGTTCCAGAATCTAGTAGCTTGGCAACTATATACATAAGCCACATTAATAACTTTTCATGAAATAGTAAGTCTAGCTAAATAAATGTATCACCCAAAGTGTTAAATTAATTCAAAGGTTTTCCATTGTGAAATGAGGACTCTATAGCAGATGCACAATTGCAGTGTGGGACAGGCACACTATTGTTTCCAAATAGCCATCACTCTCTTTCATGAAATCAACTTTGCATCTGCTTATGTGGTGAACATCTGTGTTTTGTTGGCAGTGTCACTGGCCTCAATAGAGGAGACAGAAAGAAATGTGATTGCCTTCAGCTGTACCTGTAGGGTGTAGGTGTCCAGCAAGGCTCTCTAGAGAAAAAAAGGCAGAACACTTATGATTATAAATACTCATAAATTCATATATATGCAAATGAAAGTAGCTTCTTTTTAGCATCATACTTTTCCATCACATTATTTCTTGAAAGTATGCTTAATAGACAAACTGTAGTTCTTCAGATTTAAATATTTGACAGATATGGATTTTCCCCCCATAAGATAATGGAGGAAGTTTATTATTCAAAGAAAATAAAGTGACAGTATTTATTGTCAATGATAGAATCAGAACTTTCAAGCAAAAAATTGAGTTTTGCAAAGCTTTCTTTCAATTACCTTGAACTTGACAGCTTCTCAATACTTTACTGTTATGATGGATGGAGATATCACTGAGTGCATTTTTTCATATTTATTTATAAATTATCCGTCATTTAAAAGGGAGCGGGGTGTGAACCCAGGTCATGTTTCCTCTGTTGTCTACCGCATCAATCTGCAAGGGACACAAATAGATGGCACTGAGCAGCAGAAACTTAAAACCTGTCGTTCTAGAATGTCTTAACATCAACCAGGATGAGTTCCTAATTTGTCTTTTACCCAACACTTTCTGACATGTTAGGTTCCTTGACTTTTCATTCAACTTTACAATGAACTTGCTCGTGCCTTTAATTCTTGCTGAGGATTTTGAATGGTGTTTAGTTGAATCTCTAGATTAATTTTGGGAGGATCAACATTCTATATATCTATTCAAGCATTCTTAATTTTTCTCAGGAATGTTTTATAATCTTTCAGGATAAAGAGCTTATGTCTCTTTTGTAAGATTTCTTTTTAAGCTTCTCTGTGTTTTACCACTATTAAAAAATGCAATTAATTTTAATGTGATTTTCCATTTGTTTGCTACTAATAACTAGAGCTACAATGTACACTTTTTTTTATCTTATCCCTTCCAACTTTACTCTATCCATGAATTTGTGCTGGTAGATATATGAAATAAACAACACAACCTAAACCTCCCCATACATTTGCTTTTTCTCTGTAAGCAATCATTTTCTTTCCTAAAAGAAACAGTTTTACTTTAAAAAGTTCTGTTATTTATTTATTTTTACCATATTATGACCTACCAGGAGCTTAGAGAAAGGCCAGACCACTCTGAATTAGCGTAAATGTTGCACAAGCTACCTCTGTTTCACCTGCCCATCCCACTTCTCTATCCAACCATTGCTTTGAGAACAGATACAATACATATTCATTTAATGTGATATCTTTTAATTTGTTGTTGGCACTCTGGGCTGTGAAATGTTGTCCCTGGTACTCTGGGCTGTGAAATGTTGTCCCTGGTCTGAAGAAGTATATATTGGCAGTTGAGATTGGTTTAGCATCTTCTGCTCCAGTCTTTCCTTAGTATGTTGAGCAGGCATATCTACCACTTTTGTGCAAATTCTGGTCCAGAGTAAGTGGCTATTTCTTTTAGGATGCACTTATAATCTCCTAGTAACTGATCTCTCTCTCTCTCTCTCTCTCTCTCTCTCTCTCACACACACACACACACACACTCACATCATTTGAACAACAATTATCAACTTGTTATTAGCATTGATTTAAACCACTCCTTTAGTGAAGGATGCAAAAGAATTCTGACTTAAAATGCTCATAATGTTTTGGGTGATGTCAGAGAACCACTCTATTCCTTCAATATAATTGGTACAATTGATTTGCTATGTAAGAGAGGGACCTTCTCCCTCAGAAATCTGTATCACAAGCATTTATAGTTTCTGCCTGTCTTATTAGAGATAGAACCCTGCTTACTGGTATTTTGTGCCTCTAAGGGTGTAAGAATAATATATCTGATTCAACCCATTTCTGCATTGCTTCAGCAAATTCTCTTACCCCATCATCTGCATGTTCATTTATGGATGTAAGTGTCCACCTGAAAGTTGGTGTGGCAGACCAAAGTGTTCACTTCCAATCACCTTCTGATCCCGGCAGGAGGTACCTTCCATGGGAACTCCTGTGTCTCACTTCAATATGCATTCCTGAATCCCACAATGGTTTCCATATGTTTGTACTTTATCTGGGCATGCTTTTTAGAGAATGATGTTCCAATGCTCATTTGTTTGAGTATATGAGGGTACCCACCCCCCAAAAAAACTGGCCTTGAGCTGGGCAGAGCAGAGCTTTAGTAGTATGCATTTTTCCTGGTAGGCGAACATCAGGCAAGTCACATAGAGTTACTGCACCCAGTGGCATCATCTGGGAAGTTTCTCTCTGGTCACAGTGAATTTTTTCATAGAAGCAGTTTCACCCGAGCCTCATTTATTGTGATGGCTGATTTAAAGGGAACAGCATGCATCTGTGAAATTTTGTTTTCTGTTCAGGAAAAATGCCACCCAAACTGTTCTGCTGTTGTACACAGGTTACAAGGACAGTGCAATGGGAGAAACTCAAGTGTGTGAGTGGACTTCTTGTTTCAAAAAAGGTAAAATGTTGACTGGTGACATACTTTGTTATGGACACCTGTCACCTTGCTGAATGGACAGAAATGTCAACACATAGTACATTTGGAATTCAAGAGTGTGTAACAATGTACAAAAACAACAAAAAAAGTCGTGAGTGAGGTGGGGGACTAATTTTGCCACCATGACAATGTACCTCACAGCCATGTAAGTGCACCAGTTTTTGACAAAAACAAAACAAAAAGCCCAGTATGCTTCCCTTGCCCCATGCACCTTATTCACCAGATCTTACTCTGTGTGACTTCTTTTTGTTTCCATAAATGAGAGGGACAAGATGATGAAGTAAAAAACAAACAAGCAAACAGCCAAAAAATCCAAAAAAGGAAGAAGGCGCTGTCAGTTATCCAAACAAATGAGTTTGGATATGAGTTTCAAATGAGTTTGAAAAATGTTTCCAACAATGGAATTGCATATGTGACAAATGTATTAAGTGTAATGAAGGATTCTTTGAGGGTGATAAGATTGCTTTGTAAAAATACTAAATACATAGCTTTGAAAAAAATTCTGATTTGTTGGAGGGAATCCCTTTGTATTGTCCGGCTATTAGGGTTCTGAAAAAGTTAAGCATAAGGACTTAGAATTTTCCATGACTGCAAGAAAAATAGCATGAATTTCATCCCGTTGAAGTAATTTGCTTTATCTTTTCTAATTGAAGTCTTTCCATTGCTGATTTAAGGTTTGCATCCTTCAAACAGGATATTTTTCATCTACTTTGGAGTTGCCATAAATCAAACAACCTTATTTGGTCTATAGAGTGCTATTCATAGGATACAGTGCAGATGGCACCATGGTTCTGTAGTTCTTAAGTGGTTCCAAATTTAGATCTCAGGGAAAGAGGTTATCAGATCTTGCATGTGATGACTATTTCTTGGTATTCTGCTGATTGCATGCTCTTGTAAAAATCATTTCCATTTTACTATGAACTTGTAAGCACATGAGATGTCTCCCTTACTAGAATATTTTTTAACACAACCCAAAATGTTTGTGTATTTTGGATATCAAGATTATTTTGTGCTCTTTAGTCATAGGGGCTATTTTATTAATGTACCAAAGCAGATAGCAGTTCTCTCTCAAGTGGTATATATTTTGCTTTACATCTGTGAATATACTGGTCCAGAATCCCAGTGGTTAATGCTGGTGACAATCATAGGCTTTTGTTCTTAGGTGCAGCATACATAAGACCATACTGCAGGCACTTCCAAAATCATATATGGATGTGGATCATAGTTGGTCAAAATATTAGAAAACATATTGAATTTTGCAACTAGGTATAGGATAATTTTGCTCAGGCCCATTGAAATATGAATGTCTTTTGTGTGATTTCATGGATAAGAGCTAGCAGTATTCCATTATGTGGAATCTAGTCTTTCAGAATTCAAATAAATAAAACAAACTCTGGATTCTTGCTTAATTTCAGGGGTTGACTACTCTTCCAGTGTATTTTCAGTCACCTATACACTGTTACAAGTGCCCAGGTTATTTCAGAGTATTTCACCCTTTGGGTAGATCTTTGACTAGTTTCTAGACTTACCACCCAATTTTTGCAGGTCACCAGAGCCATTATTACATTTAAGTTAGTCAATTCTTACTTAATGTTTTGTTATTATCATGACATCATCAGCATAGTGAATTATTTCATTCAGAACTTGAATCAAGTCTATATCCCTTCTAACCAAATTAGTCAATACTTACTTAATGTTTTGTTATTGTCATGACATCATCAGCATAGTGAATTATTTCATTCAGAACTTGAATTAAGTCTATATCCCTTCTAACCAAATTATGACAGTAGGCAGGTGAGTTCAAACAACCTTGTGAGAATATAGAAAATTGAGATTTTTTCCTAAATGAAGACAAGTTGTTATTGACTCTTTTTCAATATAGATGAATGAATATATAAAACAACATTTGTGATATGAATCACTGAGTATCAATTTTCTTAGCCTGCTCTAATTTTGTACCATTGAAACCTCGTCAGATAGTACTGATTCTTTGAGCAGCACTCTACTCGGCTTTGATAGTCTACTCATAGTCTCCCTGAGGCACCTACTGCTTTCATAGGCCATACAAGGTTTTTATAATACATAGAAATATTTGGGACCAGCATTTGAGCTTCTAACACATCATTAAAATGAAATTTCTTTTTTCCTACTAGCTCATTCTACAATGTTCCAAATTCACTACCTGTGTGGGCTTGGGCTGTTCTTGTGCTTTCCATTAATCATGTTCAAATTAAAACTAGTCTGAGGATAAATTTCCATCTTTCTGTTTTACAATATTAGGTAGAGATATTGATATCTTGCAAGAGATTTCAGCCTCCAGAACATTTCCTTTCCACTCTTTCCAGCACACAGAAATGTATGTATAAATCTACTTGGTCTCACCTTGCCCAGACAGCAGCTGTGCATGGTGCCATTGTTAGTTGGAAAAGACTGAAAATGTTGTGGAAGACAAAGGCTTTCATTTGACAGAAGTTGGAAGTATGTTATATAATTCTAATTTAAAACACAAAGCGCAGCTGCTAAGGGAAAGACTGACAATTTAAACCTGCAGGCTGCATGGAAAGAACATGTATCTTCTGTTATGTTTCTGTGAAGGTTTACAACAACATACAAGCTTCATGGAGCTAAATCTACTCTGACCTATAAGCTTTATAAATCAAAATCACATTGATGTCAATTGGTAATATATTGATATCTATCAGAAAGCAGGATTAATGTAGCAAAGAAGTGCATGGTAACAAAATTTCAAGGAGTTGGTTCATTCCACTTGTTCTTAAATCAGAAGTCTAGATTGCTCTTATCTACTGAGTAGAGATGATTGAAGAGAAATAAAGTGAGGTTCTGAATGAGGGGGAGTGTGGAGTGGAAACCCAAATCCCTTCTGTAGGCAACTCGACATCCCCTTACAAAAGGGTTGTGGGGAGGAGACGGGCCAGTCAGGGTGCAGTGTAGCAATGATGAAACATACATTTCCTCTTGTTCTTTAAAGCTTTACCACCGCCACCACCACCACTACTATCATGATTCTAATTTTACCTTCCAAATTCAACTAGACCAAAGGATATACACTGGTACAAATTAGAAGTGGAAGCACAGGGAATCCAGGACAGAGAAACCCCTCAGGACGAATAATGAGAGCAGTAATACTGGGAGAGTAAAGGGAAGGTGGGGTAGAAAGGGAGAACTGATTTCAAGGATCTACATATGGCCCCCTTCTTGGGGGATGGAAAACAGAAAAATGAGTGAAGAGAGACATGACAAATAATAATAATTTATAAATTATCAAGGGTTCTTGAGAAAGGTGGTGTGGGGAGGGAGGGCACAAAATGAGAAGCTGGTACCGAGATCTCAAGTAGAAAGCAACTGTTGTGAGAATGATGATGGCAGCAAATGTACAAATGTGCTTGACACAGTGGATGGATGTATGAACTGTGATAAGAGTTGTTTGAGCCCCCAATAAAATGATATTTAAAATTTTATTTCCTTTGTATCGTTGTGATATATGTTATATCACAAAAAGATTGCTTTTAGCCATTTTTATTGTACAACTCGGTGACATTGATTGCATTCACCACATTGTGCTACCATAACTCTTGACAGAAACTCGGCACTCCCTCTGCAATAATTCATATCCTCTCTTCCCCCTCAGCCCCTGATAGTCACTTTTGTCTCTCTGCATTTGCTACTCTAGATAACTATTGCATGCAAGTGGGAGCAGGCGACATTTACCTTTCAGTCTCTGACCTATTTCACAGA
>PVJH01023246.1:0-35603 GCA_004026705.1 Nesogale talazaci | reverse complement strand
TGCCATCATCACTCTAAAAACATCTTCTCTCCACTTAGGCCCCAACTACCAGCTCCCCATATTTCCCCTCCCTTCTCACTCACCTTCCCCCATGAACCCTTAATATATACACATTTTCATTACTTTTTCATATCTTACACTGTCCAATGTGTCCCTTCACTCACTTCCCTGTTGTCCGTACCCCAAAGAGGAAGTTATATGTAGATCCCTCAATTGGTTTCTCCTTTCTACTCCACCCTCCCGGTATCACTCCCGCCACTGGCCCTGAAGGGATCCTCTATCCTGAATTTCCCATGTGTCCAGCACCAATGTACATCCCCTGGTGTAGTAGTCACTGATCTGTGTCAATTTCAGGGAATGTAGGAATGGAGTCTATCCTGTTAATCTGGAGACAGCCAAGGCCTCTGTATGGGCATGGCTTTCTCCTGAGAATTCTGGGAAATCTCGCAGTATTTCGCAATTGGAGGTGAGAAACTTACTCAGTTCCTTGGAGATGCTCTACTGACAAGACAAGATGGCAGCATGGACCCTGGGTACTAGGAACTAGAGTTGCTGGAGGAGAAGCCACATGGGCTTACCCTGATGGAACTAGACCTCTGAAGCTGGAAAAGCCACAGAGATATCCCTGCCAGCGCTGAGATTCTTCTACCACCAATGGAGAGTGCTGATAGACCCTGATCCCTGGAAATGAGGAGCCATGGGGAGACCCCTGCCGGAATGCTTCTACTGCCGCTGGAAACACAAGATTCTGCACCCACTGGCCTGTCATTGTCCTGGCATCATTGCATGAGCTTCATGCGTATGAAGAGGACTAATGGATTGGTATTGGACTTATGGACTAATATCAGACTTATGACCTTGGACTGGACCGGGTTGGGATGCTTTCTCAATGTTCCATGTCACGTATATAAACCTTTCCCTTATATCCATATGCATGCTTTTTAATTTGTTTTTCTAGTCTACCTCGACTAACACCCCTGGTCTACCTGGCAAATCCATCTATTCTTACTCAGTCATCCTTATTGAATGCCAAACTTCACATGCATATGAGGAAATTGAATATACCATGGCTTGAGTCAGGTGCCCCTTTGTCCTCCTTGCTTTTCAATACACAGAAGAAGTCATGAGCAGCAGACGCACCCATGTAGCATGTCACTGATCCTTTGACTGCAGCTTCCATGAGCATTGCATGTTGACCTAAGCAAAGTGAAACGCTTGGAATGTCAGTCTTTTCCATTTGTATCATGACACAATGCTACCGACTGGTCCCATTGTGAGGAGTTTGACCTTTTTATATTGAGTTGTAATCTACACTAAGACTGCAATTCTTGATCTTCATCAACAAATGCTTAAGTCCTTCTCATGTTCAACAAGCAAAGTTGTGTCATCTGCATATTACATGTTGTTAATAAGCCTTCCTCAATCGTGTTGTTCCTCATATAATCCATATTCTCTGATGATTTGCTCAGCATAGAGATTGAATACATATATCGAAAGGACACGCTATCAAAAAAATGAAATTGAACACAAATCAACACTTTAGGTAGTAGTGAGCTGAACTGTACTGCATTAGCCATTTTTAAGTGGAAAACCATATGGTTTACTGGGCCAGGAATGACAGTCAAGAATAATCGCATTACATTTATTGTCATAAATATGGTTCTATAGTTACAATGGTGTCAGTGATAGAATATCTGTGTATGAGAAAATAGAGCCAGATTTATACACCAATCACTAAAGCTAGTGATGCAGAAATTGAGGAATTGTACCAACATCTTCAGTCTGAAATTGACCAGACAAGCAATCAAGATGCATTGATAATTATTGATGATGAATGCAAAATTTGGAAACAAAAACGAAGAAATAGTCATTGGAAAATATCGTCTTGGTGGTAGACAGGAATCTGGAGATTGCCTTGTAGAATTTATGTGGGGCAATTTATGTGCAAGTGCCGCACACTAACCGATTGCCCCGCTGGAGCTCTGAGAACAATTTGTGATGCATACATCACTAAAACCTTTTTTTAGCAACACAGAAAGAAGTTATACATGTGGATTTCTCCGAATGAAACACACAGAAATTGTTTGCTACCTCTTTGAGAAGAGACATTGAAGAACTTAGCAGGTAAAAACAATTGTGGAACAGACCATCAATTTCTCATATATAAGTTCAGATTAAAGCTAAAGCAAAGTCCCCTACTCGTCACCTCCTGAGTAGATCCTGGCTTTTCCTCATTACTCTACAGTGCCTGGTAGACAAGCGCTAGGTTGAAGGCCACGACCCACTTGTTCAGACTTATAGCTTGGTATTACAGATGTGCTATTAGTGCAATAGGGTGAAGGCTGTCTACCCAGAGAAATACATAATTGATATAGGAAAATAAACTTCATAAATAAAAAAGCTAAAGAAAATTAAAACAAATTCATGAGAGCCAAAATATAACCTCGAGTGTATCCTAACTGCATTTCAAGCACATGTCAAGAAGAGATTTGATACATTACACAAATATCAAATCGATAGAGCTCAAACAAAAGATAACTTCATAAATTTACTGAGAGATTTTCACAAGGAGCAATTTGTGTTGTGTGTTAAAATGAATCCAAAATGTTTTATTCTGCCTAGATATTACTGGTGTGGTTTTGGAGGTTTTTGAAGTCACAGTGCAATACTGACTTGTGAGAAATGTCAAGGAAAACTTAATGAGGAAGCCCCAGGGTACTGGACATGAAAACATCAGCTTCAATGAAGTAGAAGGCTATGCTGGTGAGGAGCATAAACTCCAGTCAGGAGAAGAAAGCATTATGAAATAATTTCTATCTTCTTCCACTCTAGTGCCTATTGAATATATACTCATTTCTAGTTGTTTCATTACAGCACCCTGACTTAGCCTTTTTTTCCCCAGAGAAATTTATTTTTGAGCCATCACTTAATTTTTCATATTCAGCTGTAGTATAACATAACAATGGGTCCCCAGACATCGAAAAATGGGGCAGAAAATAAAATATATACTGCAAAGATATATTACACAGGTCTTCTCTTCCTTCATTGACTACTGGCTATTATCTTCGCTTTCTTGCTTGGGGATCCCTTAGTATACCTCAAATCCATTATTTTATTAACTTCTTGTTATTTGTGTATTGCATCTACTTATAGTGGTTGAGTGCGGAACTGCGGCCCACAAGCTTGGCAGTTCAATCCAGCAGCAGTTCTCCAGGAGCAAAGCTGGGTAGCTCCCACGACCACCAGAGGGCAGTGATGCCCCCCAAAAAATAATAAAATAAAATAAAATATTGCTGTTATTTGTAGCCTACATGTATCTTTTTCAGTGTTCAATTGGTGCTTTTTTCCCTCTGTGCATATTGAAAATCTTGGCATTGATCTGAGACATATCCTAATTTTTCCTATTAAAGTTAGTAAACATCTAAAAAAGTGTTAATAAGCATCTGCCTTTTTCAAAGATGTTTCACTCACTGCAGGTTTTGTAGGAGTGTATGGTAGTCATGAATCCAGGCCTAGGTTTGATATGGTCCAGAGAAATGAATTCCATGAACTTCCTCAGTAGAATCTTTCCACTCTAATCCATCTGTAGCCTCCAAATAAGAATTGAGACTGGCAGGGTTTCTAGCCTTTTTCATGATAGCAAGGAATCCTGGTGGTGTACTGGGTTATGGATTGAGCTGCTAACTATAAAGTGAGCAGTTCAATCTCACCAGCCACTCTTAGGGAACAAGATGAGGCTCTCTGTTGTCAAAAGATTTACAGCTTGAGAAAGCCTGCATAAAATTGCCTGAAATCAGACTCAACTCCAAGATAGTGAGCTTGGTGTTTGGGGGGTGGTTTTTACTTTCAGCAAGTTCACTCTGTGGCAGTCATCTGCTTATGTTAATTTTATGATTGAAATGTAGGGGTGGAGTATAGCCTGTTAATCTGGAGATAGCCACTGAGTAGCCAATGAGGCCTCTATGTACTCATGGCTTTCTCCTGATATGTCTGAGAAATCTCCCGATATTTCCCTCGTGGAGATGAGAAGCTATCTCCCCAATTGCTGGGAGTTAATCTGAGAGATGATGAATCATGGACAAGACAAGATGGCAGCATCCAAGAACCTGGAGGAGCCGGCAAAGAGACCACATGGCTTTGCCCTTATGGAGTCAGACCTCTGAAGCTGGGGCAGTCACATGGAGACCTCTGCCAGCGATGAGTTGCTTCTGCCACCACAGGATGCTGTTGAAGTACCCTGAGCCCTGGAAGCGAGGAGCCATGGGGAGACTCCTGCCAGCGCTGAGATTCTATACCCACTGTCCTGTGACTTCGTGAGTCAGAAGGAGACTTTATAGACTGATTTCGGGCATATGGGTTAATATTGGACTTATGACTTTGAACTGGACTGGGCTCAATGTCCTTTTCCTCTTGTATATAATTCTTTTCCTTATATCTATATGCGTGTCTATGAAATTTGTTCCTCTAGTCTACCCGGACTAATACACACTCCCTGGAACTTTCTTTATAATTCATTCTTCCTGAATCATGTGCACGTTCAATATCCTACTTGAATTCCACAGATGCGTACTGCTTCCTCTAGGACCTTCATTCTTTGGTTGTACCATCCAGTCTCCCATGTACATACATCTGTGAAATATTACCAAAACCCAGATAAGATGCTCAACAAAAAATGGGTTTATTTTGAATTATGGATAGATGAATTTGAATGCTTTATAGTTAATTATTATTTTCTAATTTATTATGCCATAGAAGTGGAATATATGCACACCAAATCATATTTTGAGTGTTCTGTTTTATTTCTTCCTTTCAAGATGGTAGGAAACATTCAGAAAAACATATTAAGATCTTTTGCTATCTGAACACCAATGAAAAAGAATATAGAGGCTATATGCTTGGCAAAGGAGTCTCTGGACAGTACACGGAGATAAAGTACTTAGCTGCATTAAACAGCAAGGTTACAGATTCTACTTTATCCAGAGGTGGCTCAAAAAAGGGGCTGGTGGACAACAGGGCAGCAATGATGCATACAAGCTTCCTCTAGTTCCTCAGTCTTCCTCCCCCCAACCATCATGGTCCCAACTTTACCTTACAAATCCAGATGGATGGGAGAAGGCACACTAGTAGAGAGGGGAGCTGGAGATATGGGGAAACCAAGATGGATGCACCCCTTTGGGCCAGTGGTTAGATTGGAGTTGCTGGAAGGGTGGAGTAGAGAGACGGAACCAACTGCAAGGATATACACATGAACTCCTATTGGAAGGACAGTCATCAAAGGAGTGGGCTGGGGGAGAGGTCGGGCAGTGTAAGGCATGACAGAACAATAATAATGTATTGAGGGTTGGTGGGGAGGAGAGAGCAGGGGAAAAGGGGAAGGGATGGAAAAGCTGATACTAGGGGTTCAAGGGAAAAGGCAGACGACTGAAGAAGGATAATAGAAGTGGACATGTGAAAGTGCTTGGCACAGTATGTTTATTTATGTATTGTGAGAAACGATGTATGAACCCACAATAAAATGATTTTTAATTTTAAAAATATATGAAAATTGCCACTAAATATATATATATGTATATATATACTTGAAAAAAATTATACAAAAGGGATCTGATAAAAATTTTCATTATAATAATAAAAACAAAATATGTAATGGAAAAAAAAGGGGGCTGGCAATCTTCCTCCCAACAAACAGCCATTTGCAAACCTATCGTCCACAGTTCTACTCTGATGCATGAGCATTCTTCATGACTTTGGTGCCAACTCTGTGGCAGCTAAGACGTGCTTGGCTTTCAAGACAGCCCTGAGTTTGAGACTTAGCTTTACTGCTTGCTAGTTACAGGACACACTCAGCTTGTTTCTTGGTTACTCTGAGTCTCGGACAATTAGCAAAAGTAAAAAACACCCCCCTTTTTCAAGGCTGTTACAAGTCTTAAATGAATGGTATTCTACTTTTATCGTTTTAATGGTTGTAAACATAATTATTTTAAAGTCATTTTCTAATTGCTCAATTACTTTTCAGTGGGAGTAAGTTTCTTGCTGAAATTCGAGGCTTATTGCGGCCTTATCGGCGTTAGCTTTGTGAACTGCGAGGCACCCTCCTAGGACAGTGGTTAGAGTGCTTGGCTGCTAATCAAAGGCTACAGTTTGAACTGACCGTAGAAGAGAGGTGTGTTGTGATGATATATACAACTCTTTTTAGAAACAATTTAACTAGGGAGGGGCATTACATGTGAATATTGTATCGAGAAATCTACTTTAAAGAGAGGAAGGAGGCAAACTTAACTGATGATTACTATGGGCAAAGGTGGAAGAGTTTGGGGATTTTTCCCAATGATTTTATTGGGGGCTCTTACAGCTCTTATCACATTCAATACATCATTTGTATAAAACATATTTGTACACATGTTGCCATATTCATTTCCAAATATTTTCCACTTGAGCCCTTGATGTAAGCTCCTCTCCCCCTCTCCCTTTTTTTAGAATCATTTCATTGGGGCTCATGCAACTCCCATCACAATCCATACATACATCAATTTTATGCAGACCACATTTGCACACTTGTTGCCATCATCACTTGCAAAACATCCTCCCTCCACTTAGGCCCCAACTATCAGCTCCCCATATTTCCCTTCCCTCCCTCCTTCCCCTTCCCCATGAACCCTTAATAATTTAAAAAAGTTATTACTTTTTCATATCGTACACTGTCCAATGTGCCCTTTCACTCACTTCCCTGTTGTCCATGCCCCAGAGAGGAGGTTATATGTAGATCCCTGAAATTGCTTCCCCCTTTCTATTCCAACGTCCCTCCACCCACCTTGTATGACCACTCCCATCATTATTCCTGAGGAATCATTTATCCTAAATTTGCCATGTTTCCGACTCCAGTGTACATCCCCTGGTCTAGCAGGATTTGTCTGGTAGAATTGGGATCATGATAGTGGGTGAGAGGAAGCATTTGAGAACTAGAGGAAAGTTGCATATTTCATTGTTACTACATTGTATCTTAACTAGCTCATCTCCCCCCTTCAACTCCTCTGTAAGAGGATGTCGCTTTGCCTATTGATGGGCTTGGTTCCCCAATCTATACTCCCCCCCATTTATAATGATATAATTTTACTTCTTTGATGGCTGGCACCAGTTCCCATCAACACCTTGCGGTCACCCAGGCTGATGTGTTTCTTCCATATAGGCTTTGTTGCTTCTGAGCTGGATGGCCTCTTGCTTACTCAAGCCTTTAAGATCCCAGACACTATATCTTTTGATAGCCAGGCACCATTAGCTTTCTTCACCACATTTGCTTATGCACACATTTGTCATCAGCGATCATACCAGGAATATAAGCATACAATGTTATGCTTTTAGTTCTGGAAGCCTGATAACTGATCCCTTTGAGAACTCGTGGTCCCACAAGCTGGTGTGCTCTTCCATGTGGGCTTTGTTGCTTCTAAGCTAGATGGCTGCTTGTTTACTTTCAAGCCTTTAAGACACCAGATGCTACATCTTCTGATAGCTGGTCACCATCAGCTTTCTTCATCTTGCTTAATGCACACATTTGTCTTCAATGATCCTGTCAGGGAGGTGAGCATCATGAAATATCAATTTAAGAGATCAAAATGTTCTTACACTGAGGAAGTACTTGAGTGGAGGTCCAATTCCCATCTGCTGTTCTAATACTCACCCTATAAGTATATGCACATTGATCTATTTCCCCATTGTTATATATAAGTATATGCACCTATGTACATGCCTGTATTTTTTTAAGGCATCACTGCCCTCAAGTGGTGGGAGTAGGAGGCCCAGCCTTTGCTCCTGGGAGCTGGAATTGAACCTCCAACCCAGTGGGCCGCAGTCCCACGCACAACCACTACACCACCGGGGCTCAGCCCATGCCAGTATTTAAACCTCTATAAATGCCCTTTACTCGGCACCCACCCCCCTTCTTTCCTCTATTTCCTTTTACTTCCTCTTGTCCCACTATGATGTTCCGCCTCCATTTGGGTTTCAGTATTTTCTCTCTGTTATATTACTCGTGAACAATCCCTAACCGATCTCTCACACCCACATAATCATTGATTTTGAATCAATTGTTATACCCTTATCCCTGGATTGGTCAACACCACCTCCTTTTCCCCTCTTCCCCTTCTCTCATGTCTCCCACCCCCAGAACCATCAGTCCCATCATTTTCACCTCGAGACTGTTCATCCAGCCTATCTTATCTGATAGACCCGTAGGGAAAACAATATATACCAAAAAAGCATCTTAAAATGAAGCAACCAAAAAAATAAAACAATGATAACAACAACAAAAAACCCATTCTCCTATATATGTAAAAAAAAATAAAAATAATAACCATACAAAAACCTATAAAAAGTACAAGTTCTGTTCATTGCCTCCAAGAGTGTCCCCTGGTTGAGTCAGATGGGGTGCCACACCCTGGCCCCAAAGTATATCCTTGGCACTCTCTGAAGAATTCTTTCATCTCTCATTCTTGCTATTGAAGTTTTTCCCCTACTTTCTTTGGTTAAGTCTGCCAGTGGTTTGCCAGTTTTGTTAATTCTTTCAAAGAACCAACTTTCAGCAGCATTAGTTTTTTCCATTGTTTTCTTATTTTCCCTGTCCTGAATCTCAACCCTGCTTTTTATCATTTCTTTTCTTTTGCTATTAGTGGGATTGTCCTGCTGACTCTGCTCTAGTCATTATAAGTTTTGTGTCAACGTATCAGTTATGAGACGCTCTTCCTTTTTCAGGTGTGTCTCTATTGCTATAAAACTTCCTCTGAAGACTGCCTTTGCTGTGTCCCATATGTTTTCGTATATCGTGTTTTCATTCTCATTGGCTTCTAGAAATTTTTGAATTTCATCTCTGATCTGGGCCAGTGTGCACTTCTTTTGCAATAGGGAATTATTCACATTTTCCATTTATTTTCTCTAGTTCTCTTCATCTTCCTTTTGTTGATGGTATAGTGATCTTAGAGAGAGAGTTCTGTATGATATCAATGAGATTAAATTGATGTAGATTCACCTCATGCCCCAGTATGTGGTCTATCTTCAAATATGTTCCATGTGGGGTGGGAAAGAATTTGAATTGTTTTTTATTTGGGTGAAAAACTCTGTAGATAGCTATCAAATCAAATTGTCTAATTGTATTACTTAGATTTCTATCCTCCTTGTTGAGTTTCTTTCCTTGTGATGTCTTTCTCAGAGAGTGGTGCATTGAAGTCACCCACTATCATTGTTGAGGCTGTGATTTCTTTTTTCATCTTTAAGAGTGTTTGGTTTACATATTTATCAGGTCTCTCATTAAGAGAATATATGTTTATAATGCATATTGGTTCATTTCTATCTTTCCCTTGCGCATTATATAGTATCCCTCTTTACCTCTTTTTATTGTTTGCACGTTGAGGTCAACTTTATCTGAGATTAGGATTGCTACCCCTGCTTATTTTGAATTGTTGTTTGCTTGGTATGCCTTTCTCCAGCCTTTGACTCTCAGCGTATTTTTGTCTGTAGTCTTGAGATGTGTCTCCTGTCGGCAGCAGATTGATGGGTTGTGTTTTCTAAGCCAGTCTGATAGCCGCAGTCTTTTGATTCCCGAGTTCAATCCATTGATATTTAGGGTTTTTATCTCCAACTGTGGAATATGTGATGTCATCATCTACCTTTTGTGTTGAGTGTTTCTCTACCTCCCTTTTCAGTGTGTTGTGTATGTGTAGGTGAGGGTTGATCATTCTTGATGTTTTCCACTGTTAAGTCATTCCTATTTTTAGGGCTGTTTTCTCCTTGTTGCCCTATGGGTCAGGCTATTCTATCTGATGTTCTCTTATTTATGCTTCATGTGTGTTGTTCTTCTGCCCAGAGTGGGTCAACAAGGATCTTTTGTAGGGCTGGGTTTCATCTAACATATTTTTTGAGTTTTTCCTTGTCTGGAAAAACTCTCACTTCTCCTTCTGTCTTGATAGATAATTTGGCTGAGTAGAGTATTCTTGGCTTTATATTATTTCCTTCAATTTTTGGAATATATTACTCCACTCTCTCTTTTTCTTCATAGTGCCCACTGATAGGTTTGAGCATATTCTTATTTGGGAAACTTTTATGTGATTGCTTTTTTTCCCTGTTGCTTTCATGATTTTCTCCTTTTCCTCAAGGTTGGATGGCTTAAATATTATGTGTCTTGGTGACTTCTTCTTGGGATTCAGTCTAGCTGGTGTTCTATCAGCCTCCGGAATGGTTGCCTGGTTTTCATTCATTGAGCTAGGGAAGTTTTCCTCCAGGATTTCTCTATTGTTGCAGATGACTTCTTTGTTGTGTCTTCCTCCAGTAGGCCAATAATTCTGATGGTATCTCTCCTTATTGCATCAGACATAGATCTTACATTTTCTTCAGTTTCTCTGATAATCTTATTAGATATTTGTTCACATATGTTAAATTCCACTTGGCTAGCCTCTAGGTCACTGATGCGGTTTTCAGCTTCCTGTAGTCAACTAACGAAGTTCATGAGTCTGCTGCTTATTATTTGCTTTCTATTATCTTGTCCCTAAGCTCTTGTATTTCCTTTTGGTGTATGGACTTTATCTCATGTAGTAATTCATCCTTTTTCTGTATTGTTTCCCTCATGTCAGATTAACTCCAAGCATCATTCTGAAAATTTCCTTCTGTGGCATATCAATGTCTGCTTCTTCTATGCATGCCGTTAGGTTCAGGGCATCTTCTGCCATGACCTTTTATTTCTCTTGTTTTTTCATTGAGGTTGTTGGAGCTGATTGCTGTTTACGTTGGGTTGTTTTTGAAGAACCAGGAGCCATTTTCTAGGGTCTCGAAGAGCACTGGCTCTCTCTGGGAGACTTAAAGGAATGTGTCTTCAAACTTTCTGTGACTAATTTCACTATGGAATTAGCCTAACACTTTATCCTCTTGTGACCTCACTCTTTCACTAATGAACTAGTGTTCCATTATCTGGAGAGCAAGTTGGGTGTTCTTCCCAGGGTCCACTGGTTGCATTTTTGTGGACCCACAAGAATGGTGCTGAAGGCATGATCTCACCAGGAGCTGGGATGGTGCAGCCTGCCGCAGCCTGGGGCACTGCAGGAGGTGTGTATGGTGGGTGCCCACTGCAAGGGGAGCGCCACAGACTGCTGGTGGGCTACCCACACCTTAGTATAGCAACGTGAATATTGAGCGGATCCTCCTGATCAAGCAGATTGCAGCAGATGCTGGGCAGTAGCTCCTGAAGCAGCTTGGAGTTCAGGCCAGCGCTTTTGGAACTGCCCTGGGCCTTGGGAAGCACAAGGCTGGTGGCAGGAAGACTCCTCAGATGGACCCCCAGAGAGCATGTAAGACCTCTCCCCAAACACACAGGCTGGATTTCCCCTGCAGGAAATTGGGTGTTAAATACTCCGGGGTAGGTTAGATGTGCTGCTCCTACCTCAGGCTACTCTGCACAGGGTGGAGCTCTCCCAGCTGGGTGTAGAAGGAGTGATTGCCTCAGGCTAAGGGGAGGGGTCTGGCCTGTGAGCCAAACTGGAAAAGACCAAGAAACCAGGTTTGCTGAAACAGTGGGGGGATAGAGATTAGTGAATAAACCCAAAGCAGTAACACAGTTGAGCCCTGATCCCTGAGTGGGGCCGCAAGGGTTCAATCTCTGCCCTGCCCTGGCGGCAAGCTGCGCCTCTGACTAGACATTGCCCCTGTGGCAGAGACAGTGACAGACAATTGTGGGTCAAACCCAGGCCAGGCTTCACTGTGGCAAGCCAAAAGCTCCCAGCCCTTCAGAACCCCGTGAATCTGTGCCTATTTATCTTTATGATGATCCTCCAGCAATCCGACAGTGCTGAATTTCTCTTTCCACACTCCCCCCCCCCACACCTGCTGATTCCCTCTGGTGAGTTTCCTGGTAGAAGAGTTTTTCTTAGAGACAGGGTTTATGCTAATCGTGGTGGAATGATTCAGAGAGGGATATCCATAACAGTTGCACAACACTAAGAGTATAATTAATGGCACTGAACCATACATGCAGAAGTTTTGGAATTGGAAAATGTTTTGTCATATATATTTATGTCAAAATTGAATAAAATACCATTAATAACAATGAGTATGGGGGAAATAAAATGTTCTAAACTTCATGGTGGTAAAGACTATACAGTCTTGATATGGTTGAACTCTTGAATCATATGATCTGAAGATGAAGTACCAATAAGACTATTCAGAAAAGAAAGAAAGAAACCCTATGGGACAGTTCTATGAGTTGAAATTGACTCTACAACAGTGAGGTTTGAGTTATGGTCTTTGCACTTGGAATGTGAAAGTTCATCACAAGGAGGCGTTTCTACCCTATTTGCTGAGATTGACCTTCCCTTACTCGCTTTTTTTGCTGTTCCCTACACAAAGTATTCTTGTTCCTGCAATGAGAACCAAAACCTATAGAACAATTTCAGGTTTCACTCATTGAAGTGATAACTGAGGAAATAGTAAATATGCTGAGTCATGGAAGTTGGACCCCTCCCTAGAGCAAAACAGTGTCTGCTTCCTCCTGCCACTAAGATACTATGCAGGTGGAACTGCATAGTATTAGCACTTCCTTCTGCTTGTAGGCCAGAGATACAGCTGAATGCCCCAGTCTCAGGCAACATGTCCATATCACTTTCCCTGCTTTCCTGGGCAGCATTTTGGTCCAAATTGCCCCACAGAAATTGAATCATTTTCTCCATCTCAGCTGCACTGTACTTTCAACTCTGTTCAGTCTTGTAATTCTGCTGTATTTTTTGGTATAGAGAGCTCTTTGTACAATTATTGAGCAGAGACATACCTTATTTATTTATTTATTATTACACATGTCTGTTTGGAATAAAGGAGAGTAGAAATACAAAGGAACAAGGAGTTCAAAGCTATTTGAAGTCACAGTGCAATCTTGACTCTCACGTAGTACTCTCAAGGAAGTTTTAATAAAGAAGAAACATTTGAAGAGGGCCAAAGAGATGAAGAAGGATGGAGGGCAACTGTGTGATGGACATGAGCTCTAGAGGAAAAAAGGAGGTGAGAATAGGTAAGGAGAGGAGAGAAAGGAAAGAGATTGAAGAAGCCTGGAATGGCAGTTGAGGACAAGGAGGGGAAGACAGAAGACAGAAGGAGAAAGAACAATGAATAGGATGAGAATGGGCTGAAGGGAAAGAGGAGAGCCAGCAGAAAGAGCAGGAAAAGAAAATAGGTGGGAATGGGAAGGGAAGGAGGAGACAGGATTCTTTTCCACAGAGAGTTCATTCTTTAATTCTGAAAAGACAGCATGAGTCAATAGCACATAAATAGTGTTGTCTCAGCATCTCTTTCAAATCAACAATGGCAATAAATAAAAATAAATCCTAAAGCATTTTTCCTTTTTTATCATTAGGGGAAGTGGGTTGAGAAATATTCACTGGATCACAAGTACTTTGTAGTACATAAAAGGATTGATAGCTTTAGTTTTAAATGGAAATTCTATACAATATCATGCTGGTGGGTCAAAGATTTGTAAATTATAATTGGAATATGTTATGAGAAAATAAACTTTATACTAGAGGAATATTCTATATTCTGAAAAATGACTAATTAACTGATTAAATAAGAAGACTTCTTAAGGGAACAGCAAATACCAAGAAATAATTACTGGTCACGAAGAATTATCATAATGAGTAATGTTGACCTAAGGTAACAACCCACAAATGATACTCTTGGATTCTAGAATTCCTAATTTCATTCTTGACCCCTGGGACTGACTTAATAAAGACGCAAAATTGCCTCAAGATTGGGTGTTATTTTTCTCTTAAACACAACTTTGACATGCAGTTCTGGATCTCTGTCAAAGCTAGACTTCCCTCCATTCCACAGACTCCCATCAGTGAGTACCATGGAACGTTGACATTTGATCAAACCTGGGATTCTCTTCTAAATCAAGACTCCACACTTACTAGCTACCTACAGAAGCATTCATAAAATAAAAGGATCTGTTTTCCTAGCCTAGTCATGCTGTATTTCCGCAAATAATATTATTGGTTAGATGATTTTTCTCCACTGGAAAGACTGTGAGTTTGTTGCTTTTAAAATTACAGTCTTTTCTTAAAGGAAAGAGGTTTGGATATTTCAAAATACTGAATCCTTTCCTACAATACATTTCAAAGAAAACAACCAGAAATTCAGATGAATATATAGATATGTTCATTACATAATCATTTAACATAATGGCACCCAATATGCCCAACAATGCTAATATAATTAAATTACCATATGTTGAGATAAGGATATTTAAAGGCATGGGAAAATATCTCCTATTGACTGTAAGCAACTTGCAAATAAAGACACAATTTGAGCTTCCAGCACTGGGGTTCCAAGAATACTTGCTGGATGAATGAATGAAAGGATAAGTGAAAACATTGAGTTTTAAAAACAGGCCAATTTAACATTATGTACACATTTAAATTTTGCTATTTCTTCTCAAATAAAAAACACCGAATAGCCAGAAACTGTCACGGATATTACAAACAAAAGCAATATAACCAAAGGCATTCCCTTCATGTACCTTCATACTGTGCAAGCATCATTAAATTGTGTTTAATTTGAGAGCAGAAATAAGTTTCTGAGGTGCAAATGTAGAGTGCGGATGCTGATGTAGAATATATAATAAACATGTTGATAGTAAACACAAGATAGATAGTCCTTTTTCCCCCTAATCAATTTTTTTTCCACTAATTCTATTATATTGGATGGTGCTTTTCAAAATCTGTTCTTTGTTGCCATAGTGATCAGCTCAGCTCCCTTGTGAAATGATATCACACTGGCTTTCTTTCAGTTTCAGTAGCATGCAGTCACCACCCACTTCTTTGTCCAATGTTCAAATCTTCTAATCAATGACAAGCTGAGAAGCCTTACTTTGGGGAAGCTGAACTGGGCGTTAGGATGCGAGGAAGTCCGTTAAAGGTATTGTACAGACAGTGGGAGTAAAATAAAAGGAAAAGAGTGCAAATTGAAAATAAACTCATTGACTATCTAAGATAAAATTTTTACTTTCTTCATCTAGCAATTTTCCCTTCCCAACAAACCTCAAACTTTCATTTTATAAATGATATGCCTGTGCTAGGCATGAGTACTAACTTAGAAAGAGGGTAATTTTAGAATAAACACTTATGGTCTGAATGGAAATACACAAATCAGACTGAATATAAAAAGTCGTTATAAAGCAATAAGAAAAAACAGATACATTCTAATGGAAAAATAGATAAAAAACATAGATTTATTTATATAGACATAGTCAAGAGACACATAAAAGGGTGCATACTGTTCATTGCTAGTCATCAAACAATTGAAAGTACAACGGGGAAAAATACTCATATTTTGCCTAATCATGGGTAAACAATAATTATATCAGTATAGCTAGAGTTGAGGGATATGGATACTTTTATATACTAGTTTAAGAGTGTAAATTGATGCAGGTTTTCTGGATATGAATTTGAGTAAGGATTTCTATCTGTAGGAATTTAGCTCAAGATTTTAATATTTAGAAATATGATGACTGACTACTGAAATTATATGGTGTTATTGCATAGTTTTTTATAAAATTAGGGAAATATGGCAAAATGGCATATTGTTGGTGGCGAAGTTGCTGTTGCTGGTTCCTATCACATGGCCTCCAATTCAGAATATCCTGTGTGCAACCGAATTAAGCACTCCTAGTCCTGTGCCATCCTAAGAGCAGTTATACTTGAGCCCATTGTCTAAGAGTTGCTGAAGGTAAAGCCCATCCTTTGGAACTAGGGTCCCTGCACTAAGAAGGAATTGTAACATTGCGGATGGCATGAGAGGAAATGCAGCAGCCTTAGGGACAATGGAGTGAGATGGATATGGTAAACCTTCCAACATGTGCATCAAGAGATTTGAGTATCTATGGCAGTTGGCAGGCAGAGAAGAGTGCCTATAGGCACTTGACAGGAAAGCCAAAAGAGCTATAACACTTGCTTTAGTGGACAATGACAGCAGTGTTGCTTGGGCCGGTGGCAGAAATTAGGAGCAATTTATGGGCATAGCTGAGACGTTGAGAAGTTCCTAGTGGTATCCTAGTTGAGATGCTGTCTTGATTGACTAACGGTATCCTGTTACTTTCAAGTTGATTTTGATCCAGAATCGTAGCCTGCTACTTCCCTTTGAAAGCAAATCATTGTTAGAATGGTCCGTGAGTCCTCCATGGACATTATATTGAATGACTGGGTCCACCAGAGTAGAGGGTGCTGTGGGGAGGACAGCTAGTCTTAGGATGAAAGAGGTTGGAGAGTAGAGGTATGTCTGTCCTCCTAGGACTCAGTGCTGGGTTCATGCTTGTGATCTGCATCAATATACCTGAAATTAAGGGGTTTCTGCTGCCACTGCATTACAGTTACACACCAGGTAAGTGTTTCAGGGAAGAATTTAAAATATATGTCCCCAGACTTATAAAGCTATTAGGAGTGAAATAGACCTGGAAAATCAGATAGTCCTAAAATGAAGTGGTGGTCACTGAGTTGAGTAATGCTCATGGCCAATGTCTAACACATGGCTGTTGCTCAGCAATTAGCTACTGAATTCATTTTTCTGCAAATTTATGTTGAATTATGGTGGCCGCATGTGTGTCCAGGTAGAACTATGCTTCATGGAGTTTCCAATGAGTCAGCCTTTGCCTCTGAGACACTTCTCAGTGGAGTCAAGCTTCCAACCTCAACCTTTAGCCTTACTGTTCGCGGCAAGTCTCTTAACCATTTGTACCTCATGGTCAAGTAAAATACAAAAACTCACTATCATAAAGTTGATGCTGACTCACAGTGATTCTAAAAGACGAGATAGAACTGTTCCTTTAAGTTTCTAACATTGCAACTCTTAATTGGAGTTGAATGCCCAGTCTTTCTCTCGAGGAATGGCTGATGATTTATAACTGTGTACCTTGCAGGCAGCAGACTAATATATAACCACTACACCACTAGGGCTTCTCATTATCACGCAAGAACTTGAATTTAATCCTCTCGTTTTACAAGAAAAGGAACCCGGCTTGGAAAGCTGAAGGTACCTATTCTCAGTCACACAAGAAGTACAGTGAACCAGCAGGCTGGTCAATATTGAGTCAGTTCCAATACAGGGTGACCCATGTGTTTCAGAATAAACTATTCCACAGGAGTTTTAAGGCTGTGACCTTTCAAAATGAGACCACCATGACTTTCTTCAAAGGCACTTCTGGGTGCATTCACACCACCAAGCTTTCAGTAAGTAGGTAAGTGTTTAATCACTTACACCACCCAGGGACTCCATGTGGGGTCAGAAGTTTCCCTAAATCTGAGTCCCTTGCTGTTTCCTTTCTGATAGGCCACTCCCTTCCACAAATTTACTTTTCCTCCTAGAATTCACCTGCATGTTTCGTAGAGCCAGACAAGGATTGTTTTTGTTTTTCAAATAGATGACAAATATTACACAAAGAAGGAAAGAGAGGATGACTCAAAGAGGGAGCTGAGTTTACATAGAAATTATAGACCCATGCTGCTGTTTGGTAAGAGCTAGGAGCTAATTATAAGGTACCCCCAGAACAACACCTTTCTAGGCATCACGCGCTTTCTGCAAGCTTCCCAAAGATGAGTGCTGCCAAGGGCATTTCCTCCATAGAAATCCTGACACATACTTATGTGTTGTTATGCTGAAGTCCAAGGTTTCTAAGAATTCTTTTTAAAAAAATCATTTTAATAGGGGATCATGTAGCTCTAATCACAACATATACATACATTCCATCTTTGGGGAGGGCAGCTCGTACAAGTCTTAACACAATCCATACATCCAGCCACTATGTCAAGCACATTTGCATTTGCTGCCATCATCATTCTCAAAACATTTGCTGTCTACTTGAGCCCTTGGTATCAGCTCCTCATTTTCCCCTCCCTCCCATTCTAAGAATTCTTTCTTTGAATCAAAGACTTAGTTGGAAAAGAAATGCCACGTGCAGCCCATCCTCCACAAGGACCTATTTCTTCCCCACATGCCAACTAGTTCAGCCTCAGAGCATTCTTGTGGGTGATGTAAATCAATACCCCTGCACGAAAGTGGTTCCAGTGTGGAAGGTTTCTATAACATAAGCTTTCCCAGCTTTTTCTTAGAGATGAGTATAAAGGGAGTCATATTCACAGGCAAAGCTGCCATTACAAAACTCTTCTAGAGCATTATAGGTTCCAGGTATGCCTCAATGGCCACTGATGAGATCTTATCTGGACTTCCCAACCAGATCCTCAGGTACCTTTAGCAAGAGGGTCACCCACCATGTTCATTTCACATTGGTCTCTGTTCTACTGCTTGCCCTCACCAGTGCCCAGGACAGACTAGTCAAAGTCCATTCAAATGTTTTCCGGATGCTTCCAAACATAGCAAACCTCAATGACAGTTTGGTGATGTTCTCTCTCTCTCTCTCACACACACACACACACACACACACACACACACACACACACACCTAGGGGGAAGCAGCACAGGCTGCTTCTTGTCATCTCAAGTGGAAGAGAGATGAGTGTCTGCTCACTAGCTCCTGACAAACTTCATGAATTAAAATATATCTATATATATCTTTTTTTTTTACCTTCAAGGCAATTCTGACTCATAGTGATTGCATGTGCCTCAGAGTTTAACTGTTCCTCATATAGGTTTCAGTGTCTGTTTTTAAAAAAATTAGATCACTGGGCCTTTCCTCTAAGGTGGCTTTGGCTGAAATCAAACCTCCAGCCTATAGTTAGGATCTGGACATTTAATGGAAGTAACTTCCTAAATGTCCATGGCCAACAGGTGGCTATCAATCACCACAACCCTCCCCAGTCTCCTATCTTCCAACCCCTTTTCCACTGCCATGGGCTAAATTCTGACATGTAGAGAATGAGATGTTTAGGGGTTATGTCAATTCTGCACTCCTGGGTACGGGTGGAGTCAAATCTGTCCATCAGAAAAAGACTTCTAGTTAAGACTCACCCCCCCAGAGCAGAAAATTGGAAGCTAAGGTGAAGGAGACTGGGAGCTACAGTCCTGAAATTACAACTAGAATGCAAGGGTCTGTCCTGAGCCCCACTTTTTTGTGATTTACACTCACAAAGTGAACCAAGAATGTACTAATTCACTCTAGTTTTGGCACACTGGGTTTGCCTGGTTCAGAACGAGCCCTCAGTGAATATCAGCTGCTGCTCAGGGCATCATTACTCCCTCCCACCCAGCTCCTGGAAGCCCACTCTGTCCCGGATGGCCTCTGTTACCCAAACAGGGCTCCCAGAGAAGTATGCATGCTGTAAACCTCCTCCAGAACAGGGCGACCGCCACGGGCCTGAGCTTGTCTTGTGCCCTCTAGTCCCTTGTCCGCATGTGGACAGCTGGGGCAGCGGGCTCACTTCAGCCCAGAGGTCCCCAGGGGGTTGGGGGAGGTGGGGGGAGAACATGGGGATATGGCTGTGGGTGAGAGCATGAGATGGCACGGGTTGGGCGTGGCCGTGGGACAGTGACTTCCCAGGGCCTGCCAGGACCCTGGGAGATGCCACCTGGGACTGTTCCTTTCTCATTGAGTAGCAATTTCCCCAGGCTAAGCCCTAAAAGGGACACAATCACAGACATGAGGAGAACCTCTGTGACCAAGTCACAGAACCCTACATTAGAGCCCCCAGCACTGTTAGTTGTTTTGAGCATTGAACCTGGAAAGCAGGGCCAGTGGGCGGCCATAATTTGGGGTAGAAAAAAAAGGAGGAATTTACCTGAGTCAGAACATGGTGTGGCAGAAAATAAGTAGATAGTTATAGTTCAGGGGGGCAAGTTCAGTTCCAGTTGGCTAAGAAGAAAACAATCTTCCATATAAGCTGGATCTCCTCCTCTGGGGGGAGGGGGGAGTGTCAGCAGGACAGTCCCAAAATCAAGGCACCTCATACATCCAAAATAAATAAGGGTTCAAGGGGAAGGGGGGGGGGAGGAAGGGTAATATAGGGAGTTGATAATGGGGGCCTGGAGGGAGGGAGAATGTTTTGAGAGTGATGATGGCAATGGGTGTGTAAAAGTGGCCTGAATACAACTGATGTTGTTAGGGATTGTGATGGGAGTTGTAGGGGCCCCCCAATAAAATGATTAATTTTTTTAAAAAGGGAGGGGAGGGGAAAGGGGAGGTTTTTTGTTGTTGTTGTTGTTGTTGTTTTAAAGAGGAGCTGTATCAAGGGCTCAAGTGGAAAATATTGGGAAATGTATGAGGAAATATGTGTGCAAATATGCTTGATACAAATGATGTACTGAATGTTGTAGTAGCTGTAAGAGCCCCCAATAAAATTTTTTAAAAAAAGAAAAAAAGTATATTTCTGGGTAAAAAAACAGCAAAACCCAGGCTCATTGATCAAGCATGAAGGAAGCACATAGACTGAGTCTCTTTACATACATCAACAAAAGAAGAGAGTCCAAACTAAGAAATGCCACAACTTAGCTATAGTGCTTGGAGGTTTTCAACATAACAAAGACCTTGTTTCTTACTGAGCAGAGACAGAGCCCAGAACCAGGGAGCCAATGTAATTCTATTTTAGCTAGCCAGAGGGGAGAAAATTTAAAAAAAGAAACCTCTGAAGAGTCGGGCATAAGCAGTCTAGATAGGTTAAAATGTCCAGATCCCCTCTCAGTGAGTCTACACTGAGGAGGTGCTGCCTGTCCTCAGGAGCTTACACGGAGCTTAGGGAACACCCCTTAGCCCCTGGTGTAGTGTTACATACAACCCAAGGCAGGCATACCAGTGAATGCCCGTGTTTAATACCATTGTGGCAACTGATGCCTGGCCACTGCTGTGATCTTGCCTTCAAGGGTAAGCCCACCCAGTAGCTGTAGGACCCTATACCAAGCAGGCACATCACCCTACCACCTTGAGACAGAGTTGGAACACCTCCAGCTCCACAGTCAGGTGATCAAGCCTGAGTTATATGCTTATTTACCACTCAATTTCTTCTTTCTTTATTCTCTCACCCTGCTATCTTTCCTACCACAGCCAGTCTCTAAGGGCCCAGTTTTTTTGTTTTTGTTTTTGTTTTTTTGGGCATCACTGCCCTCAGGTGGTGGGAATAGGAGGCCCAGCCTTTGCTCCTGGGAGCTGGAATTGAACCTCCAACCCAGTGGGCCGCAGTCTCGTGCACAACCACTACATCACCGGGGCTCAGCCCTAAGGGCCCAGTTTTAATTTGTTTTTTTTTTCTCTTTTTATTTCTTTTCTCTTCTTTTTCTCTTTTTCCTCTTCTCACCCTCTCTTTCCTATCATAAGCCACTTCTGGATTCCAGGCCACTACCCTTTCCCAATGGCAACTCAACTGAAATAACAGGAGGAACTCCATCCAGCCCTCTCTGGGAGGGCTGCACAAAACACAAGGAAGCAGTGACAGCCTTCTACAGTGCTCCACACTTTGAGACCTCCGTTGGGCATCTCATGTGATCTTGCCAATCAGAGCATTTCTACCCAGTACAACTGGTCCCTACACTAAAGGTGCACACCAACCTGCCATCTTGGGACATGGCTTAAATGCCTCTGGGCCCACATTCAGGCAAGCAGGCACCAGCTATCTCTTTATTCTTTATTTTTCCTTCTCTTTCTTCTCTCTTAACCATCACAGTCAATCTTAATGCATACAGTTGTGTTTTTCCCCTTCTTTCTCTTGCTTCTCTTTTATTTCCTTCCCTCTCTCTCTCTTTGCTCTCTTCTCTCCTGCTTTTGTTTCTCTCCTCTCCCTCTTTCCTTCCACATGCCACTGCTGATTTCCAGCCCCCTCTCTTTTGATTAGGGCAATTCTTCCCACCCAGTGAGGAGGGCGACAGCTTGGCCCCTGTGACGGCACTGCACAAGGCACAAAACAGTGCTACACACAAATGGGGCTCATTTATCTTTTTTACTCTCCTTTGCTTTTTTCCTTTTATCTTACTCTTCTTTCACTCTTTATTCTTTTCTCCTCTTCTATTCCTTCTCTTTCCGGCCACAGTCTCAGAAGATTCAGTTTTTCTTTTTAGTATTTTCTTGTTTACACTTTGCACTTTTTTTGTGAGTGGGTGTTACTTTGTTTGGAATTTTTCTTCCTGTGTTTCTCTTCTTTGTTCTCTCTTTTGCTTCTCCTCTTTCTCTCTTTCCTTTTGCAAGTCACTATTGGCCTCTAGGCCACTCCCCTCTGCCCAGGGAAACTCTGAAGGCCCAATTGGGGGCCCTCCCATCGGCATTAGTTGGCTTTACATGCAGCAGGGGAAATCACGTGAGCCCTTCTCCACACCCCAAGTGGCTGGGTACTCTCTCCTTCAAATGGCTGTAAAAAGCCAGTCTGAACCCTGAGATGCTACAAGTGACAGGGAGAACTCCTCCCAACCACTTGTAATGTTTCATACTGCCAGGAGAACATACACCCAACCTCCATGATGATTCCTCCTACTAGAGTAATTCTGTCTGTCAGCTACTGTGCTCTACACCAAGGAAGGTACACCCATACACCCTCCAGTTACAAGGGCAACACCACAGGCCACCTGAGTTGCTCCAAGCACCATGAGATAAATCATTAATCCTTACTTGGAGATCAGTGAAATTCCACCCTCATGGATCCACAACAACCCGGCCAGCATCACATGAGAGGACTCTCCAACTTATATTCCACATAATGGAATATTGGTTGACTAGGGTAAGAGTGAAACCACAGGAAGTTACAGAGGTACCCTGACCTTCCAGCACACCTACCTGCAGGTAGTTTGCAGAAGCACTCATAGGAGTTCCCCAAGAGAGAGCCCAGTGCTCTTCAACTCTGGAAGATGGCTCCAAGTTCCTCTAAAACAACACATAGACAGCAACCAGCTCCAACAGCCATGACAAAAAAGCAGGAGAAACAGAAGACATGCCAGAAAAAGTCATGAACCCAATAATGTGTATAGAAGTAACAGATAAAGATATTGAGCAGCCACAGAAAGAAATTTTCAGAATGCTGCTTGGAGTCATACAGGATATGAGGGCAGCAATACAGAAACAGGATGAAATGATAGAGGAGATACAGGCAACTCACCAAAAGGAAATACAAGACTTAAGGAATGAAATAACAAATTCCAGTGGCAAATTGACTGACTTTTCAAACAGATTTGAAGAGATAGAGAATCACAACAGTGACAAAGAGAATAACCAAGCAGACCTCAACAAATAGGAAAAGCAGTCAAATAAGACAACCAGAGAAGCTAAAGAAAACCTGGGAGCCATGTCTGATGTTATGAAGAGGAGCAATACTAGAATAATTGGACTGCCATAACAAAAAAACAAAGAAGTCAACGGTGAAAAAAGCGAGGAAATACTTAAAGGAAAACTTCCCCTATAATACTTAGAGAAAAACTTCCCCTGTTTAATAAATGAAAATCAGAAAGCAACTCAGGTCATGTAGTGGTTATAATTTGGGCTGTGATCTGCAATATATGAAAATCAGGCAACAATTCAGGAGGCTGAAAGAACACCAGACAGACTGAAACCCAAGAAGTCACCAAGACACATAATAGTTAAATTATACAACTGTGAGGAAAAGAAGATCATAAGAGTAGCTAGGGAAAAGCAAATAGTCACATCTAAAGGTATCCCAATAACAGTATGTTCAGACCTATCAGCAGACACAATGAAGAAGAGGGAATAAAGTAACATATTCCAAAAATTGAAGGAAAACAATGCAAAACCAAGAATACTATATCTGGCCAAATTATTTATCAAGATAGTTGGAGATGTAAGTCTTCCCAGAGAAGGAAAACACCTCAAAGAACACATAAAAATAAATCCAAACCTACCAAAGATTCTTGCTGATCCTGGATGGGCAGAAGATCAACACTCATCAAGTGCAAATAAGAAACCATCACAGGGAAGGGGAGGGGAAAAAACCCATCACATAGAACAACTCCACCTATAGGGTGACAAAGAGAAAACAGCGTCCAAGAGAACATTGGCTCAATAGTGGAAAGAAAGCAAAAATAAACCACACACACAACACAAGCAGATAAAAAGGGTACATAAGTAAACACCCAACACAAAAGGTCCAAGATGCCATCTACAGGTGGATGTAATAACTGAATAACAATAGCCTGAATTCAGGCATTAAAAGGCAGAGGCTAACAGACTGACTTAGGACAACATAACCCATCCATCTGCTGCCTACAGGAGACACATTTTTTTTGTCTACAGCTTGCAGAAAAAAACATGTTGAGAATTAAAGGGTGGAGAAAATATACCATGCAAATGGCAATGAAATAAAAGCAGGAGTATCAATCTCAATATCCACCAACATTGATCTCAAGGTACAGGCCATAACAAGTGACAAGGAGGGGCACTATATAATGCTCAAGGGAACAATAGATCAAGAACCAGTGAGCATAATAAATATGCTCACAACCAATGAGAGACCCACGAAATTCATAAATCAAACAATCTCAATAATGATAGTTGGTGACTTTAATATGCCACTATCTGAAAAAGACAGATCACTGGGAAAGAAAATCTAGGTGGCTACAGAACTAAACAGCAAAATTGGAGGACTTGACTAAATATTTTTTCAAAATCCACATGGTACATATTCAAAGATAGACCACATGTTGGGACACAATTCAAACTTGAGTAAATTCAAGCACATAGATAGACCTCTCTCTCTGATCACTGTGCCATATTGCTGGAAATCAACAGAAAGCTGGTGAAAAAAACAAAGGCAAATAATTAGAGGATGAATAATTCTCCTCTGCAAAAGGAGTGGGTATTGAGATGAAATCAGGATGCTTCTAAAAACCAATGAGAATGAAATTATGATGTACCAAAATATGTGGGATACAGTAAAGGTTATTATCAGAGGAAGGCTTATAGCAATAAATTCACACATAAAATAAGTAGAGAGACTGTGTCTGATATGCTGGCACAGACCTTACACCAATTAGAGCAAAGTCACCAGAGCAATCCTACTAAGAGAAAAAGAATAGAAATAATATAAATCTGAGCTGAGATACAGGAGAGGGAAAATAAGAAAACTATGGGGAAAAATTAATGCAGCTAAAAGCTGGTTCTTTAAAAAGATTAACAGAATTGATAGGCTAGCCAAAGAAAGTAAGCAACAAATGCCAATTACAAGGATGAGGGATAAAATGGGCCATTACAATGGACCCTAATAAAATCAAAAGGATAATTCACAGTACTATGAAGGCCTGTACTCTAATGAATTCAACAAGTGGAAAATATGGGCAAATATTTAGAAACACAATTCCACCCTAGACTATCACAGATGGATGCCAAAAAAACTCAAGAGACCCATAATAATGAAAGAAAGAGACAAGATTAATAAGGGATTATCAACAAAAAATTCCCCTGGGCTACATGGCTTCACAGGAGAACTCTAACAAGCATTCAAGGAAGAACTGACAGCAATCCTACACAAACTCTTCCAGAGCATAGAAAAAGATGGAAAGCTCCCAAACTCTTTCTATGAAGCTAATATAATTCTGATACCTGAAGTGGGAAAGATTCCACAAGAAGTGAGAACTATCGACCAATATCCTTAATGAACACTGGTGCAAAATTCCTTAATAAAATGCTGGACAAGAGAATACAAAAGCACATTTAAAAAGTACTTCACCATGATCAAGTGGGATTCATCCTAGTAGAGATGCAGGGATGACTCAGCATATGAAAGATCATTAGTAGTATTCACCACATTGATAGGAAAAATGATTAAAAAACCACATGACAATATCAATAAACACAGAAAAGGCATTTGCCAAAATCCAACACCCATTCCTATTTAAGACACTCAAGAAGATAGGAATAGAAGGAAAATTCCTCAATACTATGCAAGCTATATGTGAAAACCCAACAGCCAATGTGGTAATCCATGGAGAAAAGACAAAAAACAATTCCACTGAAAAGGGGGACCAGACAAGGATGCACTTTGTCTCCACTCCTATTTAACATCATACTGGAGGCTCTATCTAACAACATGAGACAAAGAAAAGACATTAAATGTATTCATCTGGAGAAGGAAGAGGCGAAGTTATCACTATTTGCTGAGGATATGATTCTATACATCACAAATCCCCTAAACTCCACAAGTGGAGTGCTGAAAGCAATAGATGAATATGGCAGAGTGGCAGGATACAAGAACAACGAACAGAAGTCTATCGGTCTGTTATACACATCAGACAAGATCACAGAAAAGGCAATTAAAAAATGTAGTACCCGTAACAATAACCAAGCACAAATTTAAATATCTAGAGATATACGTAACTAGAAAAAAAGAATTGTATGAGATAAATTATAGAACACTATTACAAGTAACAAAGAGTGACTTCAAGAAATGGAAGAATACCCCATGCTCATGGATTGGAAGATTCAATATTGTATATATGTCAGTTCTGCCCAAGTACTATTTAAATTCAATGCTATCCTGATATGAGTACCACCATCCTTCTTCAAATAATTGGAAAAACTGATTACCATCTTCATATGGAAGGGAAGAAGTTTAGCATTAACAGAGAACTCCTCAAGAAGGACAAAGTGGGAGGGCTTGCTCTACCTGACTTTAGCATGTATTATATAGTCACAGCTCTCAAAACAGTATGGCACTCTTATTATGACAGATATTCAGACCAATGGAAAAGGGCTGAAGACCCAGAAATAAAAACATCAGCATACGGGCAACTGATTTTTGATAAGAGCCCAAAAATCTTAAACTGGAAGTGGATGCCCTCTTCAATAAATGGTGCTAGAAAAAAAATGGATATCTGCCTGCAGAAAAATTAAGACCCTTACCTAACTCTGTGCACAAGAATAAACTCACAGTGTATCATAGACCCCAAGGTAAAATTGCAAACAATTAGTGCCATTTGTGAGGGAATGGGGACAAACCTGAGAACGTTGGCACAGGGAATACATAGGCTATCAGAAATAGGGAAGGATACCAATACAAAGGAGTCACAAATTGACAAGTAGGATATACTGAAAATAAATCATATATATATATATATATATATATATATATATATATATATATATATATCAAAAGAATTCACCAAGACAGTAATAAAAGAGCCACCAACTAGGAAAATATTTTTAGTAACGATACATCAGACAAAGACCTTATTACTAAAATCTACAATACTTGCAAGTTTGCAATAAGAAAAAAACTAACAGCCCACTGAGTAGATGGGCAAAAGATCTGAACAGAAGTTTCACAAGGGCAGAAATCCAAATGGCCAGTAAACATATGAGAAAATGTTTCTTTTCATTAGCCATAAAAGAAATGCAAATTAAAATAATGATGAGATACCACCTAACACCCTCAAAGATAGTCCAATTCAAATGACCAAAAAGCAACAAGTATTGGAGGGACTGTGGATAGATAGGAACTCTCATCCACTGCTGGTGGACCTGTAGGTATGTACAGTCTCAATGG
This sequence comes from Nesogale talazaci, assembly GCA_004026705.1. Classification (NCBI taxonomy): domain Eukaryota; kingdom Metazoa; phylum Chordata; class Mammalia; order Afrosoricida; family Tenrecidae; genus Nesogale; species Nesogale talazaci. Next base: position 8,166 of record PVJH01023246.1, on the reverse strand, counting down.
AAATAGATTTGTCAATTTCTAAAACAGATGTAAATTAAGCTACCATATTACCCAGCAATACCCCTACAGGGCATATAACCAGGAGAGGCAAGAAGCAAACAATAGCCACACATCTGTGCTCCAATGTTCATTGCAGCACAGTTCACAATTGCAAGAAGTTGGAAACAATCCAAATCTCTAACAATAGACAAATGGATTAAAAACCATGGTACATACATACAATGATTTGTATGCTGAAAAACTGATGAATGCATATCACCACATGGGAATAACTTGAGGAAATTATGCTAAGTGAAGTAAGTCAGACACAAAAGGGCAAGTACAACATGAGTCCACTGAGGTAAGCTTAAAAAATGCAAAGGGGACATAGGGAAAATGCTAGTGTATACAAAAATCCCTGGAGTGAGGTCCAGGTAGTATGACAGGGATCAGACCAAATCCAGGGCAACATATTCTAGACAACTAAAAAGAGAGATGAGGGGGTGGGAGTGGGAGGGAGGTAGTATGACAGGGATCAGACCAAATCCAGGGCAACATATTCTAGACAACTAAAAAGAGAGATGAGGGGGTGGGAGTGGGAGGGAGATAGCAATGTATAGCAGGGGAACAGGGCATTGACCCTCCCAAGGGGAGGGCATTGTCTATATCGCAGACTCAAACCCGGTGTTCCAGGATGTGAGTGCTGCATGACAGCATGGAACAGGGAGCCAGTGGAGGTAGTGATAGGCCGTGGCCCAAATCCAACCATGTGAACAGCTACCCCACCCCCAGGAAGAATTTAGTTCAGAGGACAGCACTGAAGCTTCAGCTCAGGAAGATGACATGTCTGACCAGAGCACACAGATGAAAATGAATAGGGAAGAGGAGAGAGTGGAGTGCATCCTGGCCCACCAAGCCTTAAGGATATCCCCACTCAGAACAGCCAACACACAGAGAGGACTATATGGCCAGTTCCACTATGAGACACAGCATCCCTTGCTGACCCATGGCCTTACAGGGGCCAACACTGGAGACAAAATGTTGAGATTGCACCTGGTCTGACCCCACCACTCTGAGGAAAAACACAAAGGGTGTGCAGCAGAGCAGTGAGCAGGTGCAAAGCATGGAGGTCCTGAGGCAGTATCAAGGATAGACTTTGGGGCCAGGGGGTGGAGCCCCATTGGACTAGAACATAGGACACTCCTAGAGGTCAACAACCACCCCTTGAACTATTTACAGGTTTTTCTTTACTATTATTATTTTATTTATATGCTTTTTCTGGACATTGTTTTATTCTTATTGTTGTCATCATCATTTTGTTTTCATTTGCTTTGTTTTGTTATGTCATTTTTGTGCATATTATTATCTCTGCAAGTCTATTAAGATAGGATAGGCTGGATGATCAGTCTGGAGGAGAAAACAATGGGATTGGTGGTTACGGGGGATATAGGAAAGGGGGCGGGGGGAAGTAGATGGTGCTGACCAATCCAGGGACAAGGGTACAAGTGATCCAAAATCTGTGGCAAGGAGGGTGTGAGAGACCTGGTAGGGTAACAGAAAAGAATTCTGAAATCCAAATGAAAGTGATAGTGGGGAAAGATAAATTAAAAGGAAATAGGGGAAAGAAATTGGAGGTTAGGGCATTTATAGAGGTCTAAATACAGGCATGTGCATGGGTAAATATATTTATATATGATGATGGAGAAATAGATCTATGTGCATATATTTACACGTTTAGTTTTAAGGCAGCAGATGGACATTTGACCTCCACTCAAATATTTCCTCAATGCCAATATACTTTGTTCTATTAAATTGGCATTCCATGATGCTCACCTTCCCGACACGATCCAAATTCTACCTTACAAATCTGGCTAGACCAGAGGATGTACACTGGTATAGATAGGAACCAGAAACACAGGGAATCCAGAACAGATGATCCCTTGAAGATCAATGGTGAGAGTGGTGATACCAGTAGGGTGGAGCAGAGGTTCTCAAATTTATATGGTCTACTGTCCTCTTAAAAAAAATCCCTCATGACTTCCCTGGCAATGAAAACCTCTTGTACTCCAGCCCAGAATCCAGGATAAAGTGCAGGTATCTGCTCTTACAATGCCCTTAGATCATTCCACAGACCACCGGGAAGCAGTGGCACTCACTTTGGGAAACTATGGGATGGAGTATAGAGGGTGGTTACGAAGGGGGAACCAATTATAAGGATCTACATATAACCTTTTTCCTGGTGTATGGACAATTGGGACATGGGTGAGGGGAGGGTGATAGTGTAAGATATGACAAAGTAATAATAATTTATAAATTATCAAGGGTTCAGGGTTCATCAATGGGGAGGGAGGGGAAAATGAGGAGTGATACCAAGGGTTTCAATAGAAGGCAAATGTTTTGAGAATGATGACGGCAACAAATTACAAATGTGCTTGACATACAATGGATGTGTGTATGGGTTATGATAAGAGTTGCATGAGCCCCCAATAAAATGATTTTTTAAAAGTCTGTCCATCAACTCAGCCTGATGACACTTCCTTTGATGTCATAAACCTTTTGCTTCAGAGGGAAAATTGCATCCTCTTTAGGCCTTTGTCATCTGCCAGGGCTGGATCTTGTGTCTGATTCTTCAGTCTCCTGTTTCATTTCCTACCCATTCTTTTTTTTTTCTACGCATTCTTGAGTCATCAGCAGACTTTAATGATAGTGAATTCATTCTGCCTGGCTTTGGACCTTTGAATCCACTGACCTGTTCCCCTGTTGTCTCTACTTTGTGATCCTGGTCTGGCTCCTCAGTCTCCTGTCGCTTCCTGTTCATGTGCTTCCACATGCCAGGAGAAGCCTGACTTGAACCAGACTGCATTTACCAATTTCTGCAACTATTTGAGCCATTTCTTAATATAAATCTCTTTCTATATATAAACATTATGAGTTTTGTTTCTCTGGAGGACCCAACCTAACACTGAAACCATATAGCAAATAGCTCTCAAAGAGCAGTTGATGGCTTGACCTGTTGACCTTGCAGTTAACAACTCAACAATTTACCCACTGTACTGTAAGCCTGTGCTCTTCTTCCACAAAATCAGGGTCATGCAAATCAACTAACAAATCACCTTTTAATCACCTGCCCAGGATCTCATCAGAAAAGTCTGATGGTTGAGTCTCATCATGAGCTTATACTTATACAAAGTAAAAAACCTAGCTGAGCTCTGGTGGCACAGTGATTGTGTGCAGGGCTGTGGTCCACAAGGTTGATGGTTCAAATTCAGCAGCAGCTCTCCAGGAGCAAGGCTGGGCTTCCTACTCCCACCAGGGTAGTGATGCGAAGAAAAAAAAAAGTAAAAAACCTGTTTGGGAGGAATAAAACCAGTTTGTAAGGCGTTTATAGAAACTGGGCATTTGACTAAATGATTGTATTATTTCTGGTCAAGTTCCCTAGAATGAAAAAAAAATGCAACTCCAATCATATAAACTAGGATCTAAAAAAAAAAAAAAGTTTTGTTAAGAGAAATACAAGAAGCAAACAATAAAAATAATGCCTCTTACTCTTTGACTTATATTTTGTTATTCTATTGTAATTCATTGTATTTTCCAAATCAAATCACTGCTTCGGCAATTTTTGAAAGTAAGCAACAGTTGAAGCTTAATTTTATTTCAAATTTTCAAATTAATTTTTAAAAAATGCTTCTGTGACATCAATAAATATGCTGAAAGATAAAACATATTATGCAACAGCTAAAGCAGAAGGCCTGCCTCCATCTTAATAAAACATGGCTGGGCCTGAGCCAGTGTATTTAGATCAGTCTCCAACATCAAGGATCTATGTTAACATATAAAATTTAGCACAACTGTGTTTGGTCATTCAGACATCTATGCAACTGTTCTAAGAGAAGATACATGTGAGCTGTTCTAAGAAAAGATGCATGTATATAGCCTTAAATCCACTCAATATTTAATATAATAAGTGCATGCTGGTTTATGGCTAAAGTCAAGGTCTAGAATTTCGGGATTTTTTTTGTGGGGAGTGATAGTCCTGCCCAGCATAAGCATATCATTACAAACAGCCAGGCACTCACCTTATGCAGGATATTGATAGTAGGCATACCTTCCAGGTGACCAGGGATAACAGTGGGAAAGCATACCCATTTAATTGGCCCCATCATCAGAATAGGTATGATGGGTAACTAGTTTCTCTCCTGTGACTTCCTCCCTGGGAGTCTCTATCCCATGACCAGGACCAACTTTCCAGGGAAAGAGTCAATTTCCCATTCAAATGCTTAGGAAAGCATAAACCAAGGAATACTGCAGACAGAATGAACAGAAAAAACACCAGCATCTTTTTTTCAAAGATATGGAAAAACTGATGACCACCTTTATATGGAAAGAGACAAAGTCCAGAATTAGCAAAGAACTCCTCAATAAGAAGAACAAAAATCTGATGGCTTGCATTTCCTTGTTTTAAAACCAAATACAGTCATATTTGTCAAAACAGCATAACACTGCTGAAACAACAGATACTCCAACAACTGAAAAAGAACAGAAAACCCAGATATAAAAACAGCAGCATGCAGGCAACTAGTCTTCAATAAGCATCCCCAAAGCATCAAATGGAAAAGAAATGCCCTCTTTTACAAATGATGCTGAAGGAGCTGGTATTTATCTTCAGAAAAATGAAGCAAGACCCATCACTCCATACACAAGAATAAACTCAAGGTGGATCAAAGAACTTGAGGCAAAACCTCAAACAATTAGGATCATTAATGAGAAAATTGGGATTAACCTAAGAACATTGGCACAGAGAATATATTGGCTATTAGAAATAGAGAATGGTAAACACACAGAGGAATTTAGAATAGACAAGTGGGATATAGTAAAGGTAACAAACCCGTGTCATTGAAAGATTTCACCACGACAGTAATAAGAGAGCCCACAGATTGGGAAAGATATTTAGTAATGACATATCAGACAAAGGGCTTATTACTAAAATCTATAAAACTCTGAAAACCTATAATAAAAAAAAGTTAATTGCTCACTGAGAAGATGGGCAAAAGGCCTGTGCAGACGTTTCACAAGTGAAGAAATCTGAATGATGAATGAGAAAATATTCCCAATCATTAGCTATCTAGGAAATGCAAATTAAATCAACTATGAGATACTACCTAACATGCTCCAAAAAAGCCCAATTAAAAAAAAATCAGAAAGCAGGGGGAGGGTCCAAGATGGTGCCGAAGTAAATAGCCCAAATGGGGAGCTCTGTAAGTTTGGTATCCAGGAGGTCGCGTGGAAGCGCTTTGTTGAGTGGAAAGGCCCCTACAAGGGGCTTTCTCTGGCTAGGAGTGGACCCTGCCCACATCTGCTTTCTTTCAAGCCCCAGAGATCTGGGTTCATATATCGGAGATTTCCCGCTGGCGGGCCAACCTTTGTGTGCCTTCTCGCCAGTCAGGGCCATACCCAATCCACTGCCTAACCTGGGCCTTCTGAACAGGACGGCCTTTGTGTGGAGCCCCCCAGCGTTAGACTAAAGCACCATACAGCTGTGGAGGCGGTCCACTCTCGGCACCCACCTGAGGGAGCTGTGTCTCCCACGGATCCCCTCCGTGCAGGGAGATAAAGGTGACTGTGCCTACAGGCTCAGCTCCCTCCCTCCAGGCACCCAGGGATGAACCACCAGCGGTTTCTACAGCCTGTGGCCAGTGCACCCACAGCCAGTGCTTAGAACGCCTCTGCCCCCAGGAAGCCACGCTTGTGGGGTCAGTGGGGACTCAACCCTGCCATTACAGGGACCTGACCCCAGGCAGCGGCCCAGCACTCCCCGCTCACCAATTCCCCTGATCTGAGCCCAGGGAGGCTCAAGTAACCGTCCGCACAGACGTGCCTGGAAAGAAGGGCCAGGTGGGAACTTTTCAACGCTTGGGAGCCAGGCCGCTTGAGTCACTCATTGCCCAAAAGTTTACGCCCGCCTTCCCTGACTCGGGAACTGGGTCACATGAGTCATTCACTGCCCCGGGGGTTTACGTCTGGGCCTTTTGAGTCACTCACTGGCCGGGGGCTCTACGCCTGACTTCCCTGACTAAGGAGCCAGGCCCCTTGAGTCGCTCACTGCCTTGTGGGCCTATGCCCACCTTCACTGGCTTGGGAACCAGGTTCCTTGAGTTGCTCACTGCCCTGTGGGTCTAGGTCCGCCTTCCCTAGCTTGCAAGCCCTGCCACTGGAGTTGCTCACTGCCCTGCAGGACTTAGCCCGCCTTCACTAGCATAGGAGCTGGGCTGCGCCAATCATGCATTGCCTCATGGGCCACTGCCAGCTTTCTCTAGCAGGGATTCTGCGTTGCCCCACTTTTCCAAGCGCTGGAACAGGGCAGACAAAGAGAATCTGGGTTCCTGAGCCATTGCTTCTTTTCCACTGCAAGTTGGGATCCTATTGTGTGCGTGGGAGTCTTTGTGCCCCTGAGTCTGTGTCCCCTGGCATCTGTGTGACCCTGAGTCTGTCCCCAGGAACTTGTGTGACCCAGAGTATGTCCCCAAGAGCCTGTGTTTAACCCAGAGTATGTCCCCAAGAGCCTGTGTTTACAGGAGTTTTGGGGGGAACAGGGGTATAGCTGGTTTGGTCCAGGGTATTAGCTTACCTTCTGCAGCCTCGGCAGTTGGGAGCCTATGTCACTTGTGTGTCTCGAAGTCTGTGTGTTGGGGAGTGTGTGTGTGTGTGTGTGTGTGTGTGTGTGTCTGGGCTCCTGTGTGCCCCAAAAACTGTCACCAGGAGCTTGTGTTCACAGACTCTCTGTGGGAACAAGAGGTCAGCTGGTTGGCCCAGGACCTTAGTTGAACTTCTTCGGCCTCTGGGTGGGAGCAGGGAGGCTACTGTACTCCTCAGAGTGGAAATATGTATATCCCCAAATATGTATCCCCAGAAACCTCTGGTCCCCAGAATCTCTCTTTAGGAGTCTGTGTGCACAGGATTCTGTATGGGGAACAAGGGTACAGTTGGTTTGAATGAGGGCCTCAGTCTAACTTCTGCAGCCTAGGTAGTGGGGAGCCTGGGTTGCCTGTGTACCTGGAAGTTTGTAGGCCTCAGAGTCTTTCCCCAGGAGCTTGTGTGCCCGGAATCTGTGTGGGAATAATAGGACAGCTGGTTGGCTCAGGATCTTAACTGAACCATGGCAACCTTAACGCCAGAGGAGGGAGCCTGCTGCACTGTACAGAGTGGAAGTCTGCTGCTGGGAGTGTGTGTGTGTGGGAGTTTATGTGCCCAGGAGTCTGTGTACATGGGTACCTGCATGGAAACAAGGGGACAGTTGACTTTTAAGTCAACACATTACCTGCCTACCCAGCAACTGAACCAATCTCCACAGTAAAACACAGGTACCCTGTGAAAACACCAACAACAATCACTCTGAAAGTACACAAGGGCCTTTCGGAACTGAGGAACATGGCACCAACCTCTTCGACAGCATCACGTAAACAACAGAATACCACATCAATAATAATAAGTAAACAAGAAAGACAAACCACAGCAACAGATCTCATTACACTCATAGAAGAATCTGATGTGGATCTGCCACAAAAAGAAATTCTTAGAAGATTGATTAGAGAAATAAAAGAGATGAAGGAAGCTACACAGACAAAGGATGTAATGAGAGAGGGGATGAAGGCCACAATAGAAGGGATGAAGTCCACAATAAAGGAAACAAAGATCAAGCATCAGAGGGAAATACAGGAGTTAACTGGGGAAATAGCAGAAGCTGTGCGCAGGGTAGCTGATCTCACAAATAGACTGAATGAGGCTGAGACTCATATCAGTGATCTTGAAGACAACCAGGTTGACCTCAACAAACGTGAAAGACAATCAAACTAGATAATAAAAGAGACAGAGGAAAACCTGAGAACAATGAGAAATACTATGAAAAGGAACAACATCCAAATCATTGGCCTCCCAGAACAAGACACGGTGAAGAAATCAACGGTTAATTTATCAAGGGAATTTCTGAAAGAAAATTTCCCTAACCTAATGAATGAGAACCAGTCTCTCATACAAGAAGCAAAGAGGACACTGAGTAGACTAGACCCCAGGTAGAGCTCACCAAAGCATATAATAGTTAAACAATCCAACTTCGAGGAAAAAGAGAAAATCCTGAGAGCAGCAAGAGAAAGGAGAATGGTCACATATAAGGGCTGTCAGGTAAGAATATAT
>PVJH01023245.1:0-35138 GCA_004026705.1 Nesogale talazaci | reverse complement strand
CTCGTCCTTCTCCCGCAGGACGGCTCAGATGAGCCCGGGACCAGCCTAACACAAGGCGCCTCCAGGGTGCCTGTGCGACTCAGATAGCCCAGGCAACTGTGTGCTTTCTTCAGAGCATCCACGAAATGGAAAACAGCGCGCGAGTCCATGTGCCATCGCACTGTTGCTGTCATTTCCTGTTCTGCTGTCATTTCTAGAACAATTGAGTAACTCACTTTGAAAGCTGGTTAACAATAGACTCCATTAGTCCTGACTTTCTGGTCACGGTGCACCTTCTTGAAAATAAGACATCGCTGCGGGCGGCAGGGGTAGCCGGGGTAGGGGCTTGGGAGCCCTGTGCCTCCCTCCTTCCTTGATATTACACGTAGGTGCTCAGAAACCAGAAAGGCTGAAATTGATGACAGGTCTTTGGTTCACACAGAACGAGGAAGGAGACGGTTCTTACAGGATCACTGTCTGCTTGCCCATGTTGAAGCTTCCACCGGGAGTGTGGAGGCAAAAGATGTTGATCCAGCTTTTTTTTTTTTTTTTTTGGCTCTTCATGGATAAACTCATAAAGATAGATTTTTAAAAAAGCTTTATTTACACAGTTTTACAAAGTCACATTTTGTCTGCGCTGCTGCGCTTCACTTGTGTGATGGTGGCAGGGAGGGGAACACAGAGCCCTGGCAATGCAAAGGTGGTGAGATCAAAGCCACACACCCCCTCCACTGGGATGGCCACTGGAGATGGCACCCATAAAGACAGCCAAGAACACTCCAGGGAACAGTTCTTCTCTGTCACCTGAGAAGTTAAGATCAAGTCCACAGCACCTCACAATAACAACAGGCAGGGACAAAACACCCAGAGAAGTAAGTCAGGGACCCTGAAGGCCAACCATCACCTGTTCATTGCCAGCCTCCCATCTTCCAGGACGACGCTGCTGAAGGGCACTGACTGCACAGGGAGATGATTCTGTGATCACCATCTGTTGCGTTCTGTCTTTTGAAAAAGCACCTACACCTCCATTCTGAATTTCTAAATTGCCTACCAGGAAAAGGAGATGATCGTGGACTGAGTGCAACTCTCCGAGAATCGAGTAAGGCATGTGTTTGTTTTTTAACTTAGGGGGGTGAGCGCTGGCCTGCTAACCACATGGTCAGTGATTTAAAGCTATTAGCCGCTCTGGGGGAGGAAGACGAGACGCCCTGAGAAACCCTTTACACGGGAGCTGACTGGATGCCAGCATGTTTGGGCTGTAGGTGAATAATGGCTGTAATTAGCCTAAGCTTTAATTTGAAATTTCTGAATTCCCTAACACAAAAAGGAATTGAATTTGGTAGGGTGGGTGCAGTTCTCCCAGAATTCAGTTTGACTTTTTTTTTTCCCTTTTTAAGTGGTAAGAGGAGAACTTGTCTTCGTTCACGCGTCTTGATAGTTGAATCATAGGGCATGAAGTTTTATCACACAACTGAAAGAAACCCTCTATGCTGCAGGAGCTCTGCGTAGGTCCCCACGGATTCTCCCCAGCCCTGATCAGTCTAGACATGCCGGTTGGCGGTTGATTACTGGAATAAATGGGTATGATGCTAAGACAGGAAGCTGGACCCCTGGATGAACTCCTGAGTGGGGTCTGTCTGCTGCTTCCCTGAAGAGAAAGAAGTGCTTTCTGAGCACTTGTGGACCAGATCTCCCAGCAGAGGGAGCAGGGATGCCACCACAATACGAGGAAGCCACTGGGGAGATGCCTAAAGAGAATGAAAAGACACCCCCCCCCCACACACACACACAGCGGAGCTGGGACAAGAGGGAATTTCAATCCAAATTCTAATGAAAACAATGACTGGATCTCGGGGACAATGTAAAGAAGTAAAATGACCATACACAACCAAAACAGACCCTCTTCTTTTCTCTTGCTTAAATATCCGGGGTTTCTGGGCTGCGTTCGGTCCTCAGAGCTGCATCTGCTCCAGCTGCCTGTCTCCTGGTTACTAATGTGAAGCTAGGCTTGGCACACAGCACTTCACCTTAAGAGCAGAAAGTAAGCTGATCGCAGTCAAACCACTCTGAAATTTCCCACTGCAGGGCCCTGACACAGCTCTCTGTGTGCCTTTGACTTTGGAGAAAGGAGTCATGATAGGGCACCTGGCACCAGTGACCATGGTGACTTCATTCCAATCTTGGGGCTGCGATTCCCCCAAAGAACAAATACCTCTGCACAAAGCCACCCTCAAGTCACAAAAGCAACCACAGAATGTCAATATTCCACTCTCTGCTGTCCCAAACACCAAATAAACGCTGTTCTTCTATTGTTACACAGTGACTCCGTACGACCGACGGAAACACTGGCTGGCCTTCGTGATGGTTCTGCTCGGGCCCATGGTGACAGTGCTGTGCTCACCCACCTCACTGGGGGGGTAGGGAGGGGCTTCTCTCCTACCGGCCTTCCAGTGTTCCAAGGATGACAACCTTTCATGGGGACGGGCTTCTCCTCATCACAGGATCGGAGCACATACGTGAGATGAAGTCTTTCCATTTCGCTGTGAAGGGGTATTCTAAGACAGATTCAAAAACCTCATACTCAAAACTCGTTGCCACTGACACCATAGGAGAGAGCAGAGCTGCCTCTGTGGGTGTCTGAGACTCTAGATCTGTACCGTAGAAGGCCTCATCTTTCTCTCTCAGAGCGGCTGTGGTTAGTAGCCGAACACACGGCCCCATGGCTGATATGGAAGTCGGGGCGGGCCTCTCTACGGCGTTCTCTGGTGAAGCCAAAGAGAAGTTCTGATGGGAGGCAGCATTGTGCAGTTGGGCTCAAAAGTATGGAGGTGCGTGGGCCATTTGTCTCATGGCCACCATCCAGAGACCACGAGGTCAATGTCAGAGCCCTCTACCCTCTGAAAGGAACCATTATGTCAAAGAAGATCTAAGAGCCTACCTGGTGAACAAAGTTAAAGTAGAGAACAAAAGATCCACCTCAAACTAGGACAAACCTTAAGTTTCATTTAGTTAATGATGTTTTGAAGGGTGAGTTAGTCTTCCATGGCTGTTACAATAAGCAGGAATAGCAGCAAACATCCTCTGTCTCCTATATGGCTCCACCATACCAAATGCTATGGGACCTAGTCCCATAGACTCTGCTGAGCCTCTCTGGCAACCCTCGGACAGAAAAGAAACGCTGAGTAGTCACAAAAGGGGTGACCCTGATAACACGGTAGGCTTATTCTAAGGTGATCATAAGAACAAATATAAAATAATACATAATTCAAAAGGGACAGTTAAGTCAACAAATTCAAAAGAACAAGGACAAACTTGTGCCGGACAAGACACTAGAAGGATTTCTTACCCTGCTCAGCTGCTCTTGTCCAATCAGTGGAGATCACCAGACTATCCAATTAAAAATAAAAGAAGTCATCTATGGGTTTATCAAGGTACATAGGTGTTGCAGTGGTTAGAGAACTCATTCGCTAACAACAACAGCAAAAACAAAGGATTCGTGCTCACCAGCCCTACTTCGGGAGAAAGATGTGTCCAGCTGCTTCAATAGAGATTTCAATATTGCAAACCATTTTGGTCCTGTTCTGACACTGGAGGTCACCAGAGGTGGTATCCATCAATGGCATACAATAGCAACAAGAGTAGCGTGTGTTTAACTGAAGAGGAACCACAGACTTGCATCCTTTCTACACAACTGCCAGTAGGTAACAAATTGTCGTTACATTAACCCAGAGTAGGACCGGACTTTAATCAGAGGATGGCAATTTTAAAGATGATAAACGCACAGATATTATACATAACATGATCTAACCCATTGGGACCTGCGATAGCTAAGGTTTTGTGTTGACTTGGCTGAGTCGAGAATGGTAATGGTTTGGCGGCTAAGATCTGGCAATCTCATGATGAGATTGCCTCAAGGTCATGGCCTTCTTTCAATACAAAGGGGCCCTGTGACTGTGGAAAAGTGCTTACCTCTTCCTAGATCTGGACGCTTCATATGGTTCATCAACTTATAGCTCTTTGAACTTGAGCCATATTGGCAGCTGATCCTGGGAGCTATCGGCACCCTGTCATCTTACCTGACATCCTCTGTCTGCAGTCAGAAGCCAGTCACCTGACCTGTTGGTATTGGGTTCACCACCAGTGTAACTACCAGAGCCATATAACCCATTGACCGGAACTTGTCTATCTCTATAACTGTTTGAGCTACTTCCTGGACCTCAACTCTGCTCTATATGCACATATGTAGGCTTCTCTAGAGAATCTAGCCTAAGCCAGAATATAAAATGCTTTTCAAAAGTTGTGGGATCCCATACAAGATTAAAATGGCTTCTTGTTCTAGTCCTATGACTGTAGACAAAGTTTTTCATAAAACAAGCACGTGATTCACACACACACACACACACACAACCCCAGGAGCAGAGAAGGAGTTAACTTTAAGTGAGGACAGAGAAGGGAAGCAGGCCACACTCAGCAAGACCTGTGATGAAGTGCCCCTAATGTTTTTGAAGGGATCTTTCTCCACATAATGGTAAACAATGAGCCTTGTCAAATTTTTCTTATTTTTCATTATAAGGAAAAGCTAAGTGCCACAATACTTCAGGCGTGCCGCATGAATGGGAAACAAGATGGCACAGGGACTTCACAACAATGGTAAATCAAGTGTTCTGTCTGGCAGGGAGAATGTCATTAGCCTGTATAGTGATCTAGTCGGCGTCATTCTGAAACAGAGGTTATACGTCTATTGAAATTTATGAGGAAAGCAATTGATTTTACTTTCGGCCATTTACTTGTGGAGGTCAAAAGGAAAATATTTATCGTACCTATTGAAAGAAATGGAAATAACATTCATTATACTACTCCAAAAAGTAAGTTTCGGAGAGAGTAAATATTTCCACTGGGGAAAAAGTAAGGAAAACAGAAGTTCATTCTTAAAGGCCAGGCTATGGGAGACTACTAGTAGCCCATGCCCAAATGCCAAAGTAGGCATGATGGTAAAGGTAGCGTATCATCTCTGCTCACTCACACAGAACTGGTCCTGCTTATTTGTACCTCCAATTCAAGGTCAAGAATAAAGTACTGAGAAGTAGCTGAGAGTCTAGCTACCTAACAACTCTCAGTCTTTCCGTACACAGAAAGTCCCCACACAGGTGATCCAGAACAGTTACCAGTCCCACTGATCAGCAGTCAAAGCAACTGTGTTCCGAAAGAAATACTTTTTTTTCACCTAATAAGCAGACACCAAACAAAAGTCCCAAAGCTATTACCATGGAGTGGCCCCGATGCAGGATTTCCAAATGGAATAACTCTACGGGCATAGATCGTCTCAGCTTTCTTCTATGAAAAAGCTGGTGGATTTGAATCACTAACCTTGTCCAAGCCCGGCCCAAAAGCTTTTGTAAAAAGAAGGCTTGCTATATATATTAAAAAAAAAAAAAACTCTAGACAAAAGCTGATTTAAGTCATAAGTTTGTTCAAAGAAACATGTTAATTTTTTTAAATCTTTACTACTAACTAGTATAGATGCTCTGGTCACATCTGGAATGAAGTGAAATTAGTGGGTATGACTCTTCTACCCATGTGTTTGTAACTTCTGACAAATGATTGTGTTGTGTCATAAGACACGAATCGAGAAAAGCAGTCCGTGGTGCCATATCAATGGGTATGCAAGTGAAACCTCTCAGCAGCAGGGGTCCATGACCATCGAGGGCAGAGTGCATGTGAGATTCCAGCCTGGAGTGATGGGAGCAGCAGAGACTGGGTCATGAAGACCATGAGAGAGAGAGAGCAGAGGAGCTGCACTGAGACCACAAGGAAGAGCAGAAGCAACACCTGGACCCTTAGGCCGAGCAGCAAGCGTCACTGCTCAAGGAACAAGGAAGAAGCCGACAGAGCGCATGGATGAAAGGCTGGGAACCAGAGAGAGAGGTGTGTGTGTCAGCCTGGTGGAGGAGAAGCGTTGTGCACAAAAGAACCAGTCATTCACAGTCTGTGGCAGTCATGTACTTTGGTGTCAATTTCGTGATTGGGAGGACAGGGGTGGAGTCTAGCCTGTCAAGCTGGAGATAGCCAATGAGACCTCTGTGTGGGCATGGTTCTCTCCTGGGAAGTCTGGGAAGTCTCACAATATTACCCCCTTGGAGGTGAGAGACTGACAACTGAGTCCTTGGGAGACAGTGCAGCTGACAGGACACAAGGCTGACTCCCTATGAGATTTCCTGTAGGAGAAACCACATGGGCTTACCCTGATGGAACTAGACCTCTGAAGCCAGAAAAGCCACATAGAGACTCCTGCCAGTGCTGAAATGCTTGCAAAGCTACAGAGAGGCCCCTGTCAGCACTGAGATGTTTCTACAACTGGATACACAAGACTGTACCCACAGGCCTGTGGCTGTCCTGGTGTTACTGCATGTGCTTCATGAATCTGAAGAGGACTAATGGATTGGTATTGGACATATGGGTTAATATTGGACTTATGGACTTGGACTGGACTGGGTTGGGATGCTTTCTCAATGTTCCATTCCTCTTGTATATAAACCTTTCCCTTGTATACATGTGTGTTTATGAATTTGTTTCTCTAGTTTACCTGGACTAACACAGTCTGTAGCTAGTTAGCTTCGCAATTCCACTATCCTGAGCATTGTCAGTGAGTTCTGAGTAGCCACTGCAAGGAATTATTGAACCCAGTACAGAAGCAGAGTGCCTGAGGAGGGATGGTTGGTGTCAGAAGAAGGTCAAGAAAGATGAGGGGAGTGAAGGCAAGTCTGCCTTGGACTGGTGTGAAATTAGGTTCTCCTGTGGAGCCCCCTCACCATCTCCTTCACCCCCTGCATGCAAGAAAAGTTTAAAGACATAATGGTGTAAAACCTTTTTAAAAGGTGGATATTTTAACACACATGCACCGATAAACATGTGGAAGGAGATACACCAAAGTGCTCACAGGGACTTCCATTGTCAGTTCAGCTCATTGAGGAATGGATTACACACAGCACAAGTCACTCACACATCCTGCAGTGTGGCGGTCAACATCGTCTTTGTTGTTCTACAACATGAGGTTGTGGGCAATAATTAGTTTTCTTGTTATCTTGCTTCTCTATATCATTCAATTTCTCCTTTATAAAAACATAATCACTTTTGCAATTTAAAAGAACGAAAGTAAAACATGATGCATATTAAGAGGCTTTATGATAAGCAGATGCAGTTATGAGAACCTCTGTGGGCATGGGGGGCAGGGGTGGGGCGCGGCTAGGGTTTGCTTCAGAACCAAGGCTTACCTTGGAGATCATTGTACTTTGGTGGCAGACCTCCATGATCAAACCAATTGTTGCAAGAAATCAGGTCACAGGAATTTTTAGGTTTCCCACTAATGCATATATGAACGTTCTATCGTCTATTAGGTGTGCAATGGTATTATGTCTAGGAAATTGCTGTGTTGCTAAGTCTAGGAACCATCATCTGAGATGCCAATTCAGTCATCATCTTCAAGCTGGTGGATAGAGGGTTTTTGCTGAGAGGTTAATGAGTACTAAGTGATGAGACTGATGGTGGCTGAAGGTTGGATTCACTGTGACAATCTCTTAAAATTAGCCAGCAATCAAGTTTACCTCATCGATGGACTCTTCCTCTCACTTGAACATTTAGAGGCCAATTGGCCTAATTTCAATATTGCTACATTTCAGGGGACAGGGATGCCTGAGGAGGAGGACAGGGAGAGGAAATGGCTTATAGCGGAAGCAGTCAGGACATACACCACACTTCATGAAATTCACAGTCATATATGGGTTGGGTTTTTCATGCCTCCAAACAATTAAAATAGTACTTCAAAGATGGCTGATCACAGATTACCCGTGATAGATCTAGCAGCAACAGAAAGTGAAATATCATGAGAATGCCCTAAATGTGACACTGAGACACAAAGTGAGTCTATGCTGTTGAGATAACAGCCCCCACAGCCTGCTGCACACCTAACGCATTGCTATCGAGGACAGTCCCTGCGGGACCGAGGCAAACTGTTTCCAAGGCTGTCCCTCTTCATAGGAGCAGAAGGCCCCATCTTTCTCCCACAGAGCAGTTGGGGGGTTTGAACTGCTGACGGTGAGGTTGACACATAACCCATGACTCAAAGTGTTAAAAATGTAGCATGTGCCAAGAGCAACACAGTGAAAAGCTTTGTAGAAATGAAAGGAGGTATGCCGGTATTTAAGTTGTGGAACGTTTTTACCAAAGAGCTAAAGAGGCAACAGATAAATAGCTTCGGCTAGGCATAACTCCAAGCCGGGCTAATTAAGAGTTGTGCAATTTCGAGCAAGTTATCTATTACAGACGATCATTTCAGTGTTCAGATTAAAACAGCACCCATCTCATTGGGGGACGATAGGGATTAGCTGAGACTGTGCAGGGGAATTACCCACCCCTTCATCAAAGGGAACATTCAATCGTCCTTCTTTATGTGACTATGATTATTACTGCGGCCAATACGGAGCCCGTGGGAGGCGTTCAGAAGAGAAAGGGCATTCTAGGTGCACAGAGCCGATTCCAAAGGAGAGACAGTGATCTGTACATCAAGGAGGGACCTGGGTCCCAGGGACCCAGGGAGTCGGGTCACAGGCTTGAGTTTTACGTCCCAGCAGTACATTCTAGACATTTCCTCTTAGAAAACGGAAAAGTCTGACTCTTCCCAACCAAGTTCTGCCACTTTGTTATGATCCGTGAGTGAGTGCAAATGCCTGCCTGTGGTTGCCTATTCTTGGAGTTTCATGGCTCCCTTATTGTGGGCACCTTAGAGAGTGTTATATTAATAATAGAGGCAAGGCACCCTCACAGCTCGAATCCCTATTTGCTTAGTATTTAGAACCCAGCAATCCTGTAGTGAAAAGTCATGCCGACGTTTGTCTCTCTCTGCCTGAAGCCCATGATGGACAACACAGACCCCCTTTACTTTCCCTCCCACCCAAGGTGGCAGGAATGTCAGGGAGAAAGAAAGAGGAGGTCTCCTCACCTGGAAGAGCCGTGCACCAACAGAACAAGCCCAACGGAGAGCGTCATCTCACAGAGTCTGGGGTAAAGCCTGGAGTTCATTAAAAACGACGACACCCCCCCCCCCATTATCTTCTCCTGGCTGTTCAGGCGGGCCTGGAAGTGAGGCTGTCGGTCTCAGTTGAGAAGCCCCCCAATGTTTTGATTACAAGAGCACATCTCATTGAAGTCCTCTCCCCAGGATGAATCCATAACTCCCCAAACCGACGCATTTTTGTAATAGTGACAAAGGAATTAAAAACAGGTCTGTTGTTCTTGGCCAAAGAGGCCTATCTATATTAAAAGCAAGGTCTCACAAGCGTTGGCCGAAAACCAGTCATACCACACTATCGATGGGTAAGTTCACATACCAGGTCGATTACGACAGAAAGTACTGCTGCAAAATCACGTAGTTCTTTAGGAAACAAAAATATTCAAAAACGTGAACCTCCTCAGTCTATCAACTTCTGAAGGCAGCGTTTCCATCTCTCTGACCCAGTGTTTCCAAAAATAGGCAATACCGACCTCGGATTGGGCGTGGGCTAAGGGGGACACAGTGGTCAGATCCAAGCCTCAAACCAAACTCCCTGCCATCGAGTGGACGCTGGCTCACAGCAGTTCCCCAGGACAGAACTGTTGCTGTGGGTTTCCAGCAAGAGGAAGAGAAGCCTCGCCTCACTCCCGTGGCGTGAGCGGTGGTTTCACAGGGCCCATCTTGCAGTTAGAAGTCCAACTAAAAGCCAAGACAGCACCAGGGTTCAGAGAGGGAGCAAACGCAGACACCTAAACTTTATCCCAGATTATGGGCAAGAGTACAAGTGTTTTTATCTGCGGGGAGAGGGATGTGAAATTTTTATTTTTTCTGAAAGGGAAGTGGGGGCCCAAATACGTTTGACAACCGATGCTCTAACCTCTCCCCCACTGTGCCCTCTGGGGTGTACCTCAAGTCAAGGCAGGAGGTGTGCCATTCTCCAGGGGCTCAGGCCATGTTCCTTTTAAGTGCTCCTGAAGTCTGGGGAACAAAGAAGGCGTGTGAAGGAGAGAAATGAGGTTGGAGAGGGAATGGTTCCCAATGAGCCTTTTTCATGAGGCAGCCCTCGCTCCCCTGGAAGAAGGAGCCGATGTGGGGTCATGCTGGTGAACAATTCTCAGCACAGCTTCCCAGGACTTTTTTCTCACCAGAGCCAGTTTCAATTCTTCACAACTTCTCACTAATAAGCCCCTGCAATATCCTGTGTTTTTTATTTTAAAAAAATCTATCAAGACGACCCCTATAGAATCACCCCAAAGAAGCACTGTAATCTTCTGTGGGGATCTCCCTGTCTTGAAGCCATTGCTTTGACTGGAAAGCACCCTAGCAAGCCTGGACAAGTGCCTTGCTGAAGGCTGCAGACCAGCCTTCCACTGATTGCACAGAGACGGTGAAAAACATTGGTCTTTGGTTTTTAACAAACTTGTGCATGGATGGACTAAAACCCAAGTAGGGATATTTTTGACTTATTCTTATGTACGTAGATGTGTGTTTAATATTCATGAAAATGCATGTACACACACACACACACACTCACACAAGGGACACCCCCACCCAAAATGGAAAAAGACTCTGTGGGCAGAACTTTCAAAGTACACATTTTACCCTGTTAGGCAAGCATTGAGCAATTCACACTCTAAGTTAGTGCACACTGTGGTGTCACCTGGGAAGGTTCTCTGGTCAATGAATTTTTTGCATGAAAGCAGTTTCATTCAAATCTTGTTTTTTTTTTTTTTTTTGGTGATGGCCAATTTCAGAGAACAGCATTGTGGCTGTGAAATTTTGTTTCCTGCTCAGGAAAAAATGCTGCAGAAACTGTTTTGATGCTGAACATAGCTAACCTGGACAGCCCTATCAGAAAAACAAGTGGTTTTCTTGTTTCAAAAAAGGTGAAATGTCAATTGATGACAAATTTCATTCCGAATGAATGAAAATGTTGACTTGCAGTGTATATGGAGTTCATTCCACCAGGTCAGACTGTTAATCAAGCTTTCTATTTAGAGGTTCTGAAAAGGTTGCATACCAGCGTGCAACAAAAAAAACCTGCTCTGTGGCAGGCGGGGGACTGGTTTCAGTACCTCAACAAGTCACCGCCTCCTGTAGCCATCCCAGTACAACCTATGCCCACCCTCTCTGGTCCACCTGGTATTAATGATGCATATGTGCCTTCTTCCAATAACAAAAGGTTCTTTATGAGGACATCCATTGGGAAACTCTCCTTATTAACTCCCACCATGCCCAGGGTAACACCCAACAGGGGAGCAGAATAAATGTTCCCAGTGGAATGAGCGAACAAATTAAACTACTCCATCTTCACCCCCCACCTCTCTTTTTGTCATCATGAGCTGGTAAGAGCTGTGTGTGCCATACATCTCTGGACCCAGGACAGCGGAAAGAATTTTAGGGCTGAGGCCTGTCTTTAGGATACTACAGAGTATTTACATAGGAATTTGTGAGATGACGAAGTGATGTGTCTTCCACCTGCTTTTAAGCTAAAAAAGAACTTTTGCCTCAACAATGATACAGCTAATCTTTTAAGTGGCTGAGGATTTCATCTTACTCGGACACAGAAGCAGCACTCAAGGAAGTGGCGGTCCAGAAATCAGACGCTACATTGCCCTGGGAAAAATCTGCTTCACAAAACCTTTTGAAATTGTTAAGGAGTGAGGAGCTCACCTAGAGGAGTCAGTTGTGCCAAACGATGGCCTGATCCATGGTACCACATGTGTGTGAAAGTGGGCAATGGATGAGGAAGACCCGGAAGAACTCACAGATTTGGTTTATGGTGCTGGTCAAAAAAAAAAAATAAAAAAAAAGTGAAAGCACCTTGAACTGCCAGCAAAACAAAAATACATCTATCTTGAAAGAAGTGCAGCCAGAGGGCTCCTTAGAAGCCAGGATGGTGAGACTTTGTCTCCTGTGCTTTGGACATGGTATCAGGAGAGAGTAGCCCTTGCAACGGGGCACCATAGTGGATGAAGCAGAAGGTTAAGGTTAGAGGAAGCTCCTCCCCCACTGGCCTGACCCAGTGGCTGCAACAAGAGTCCACACGTAACAATGCTTGTGAGGGTGGTGCAGGGTGGGGCCATGCTTTGTTCCGTTGTCCACAGGGCCATGAGCGGTTGGAAGCAACTCAATGACATCTAATAGCAATCTTTTCAAGGATCCAATGAACTTCCAAGCTCTAATCTATGAGGTGATTTGCATGAAGGATGTGTCGAGACACATCGCCCCTTTCACCAAATGACATACCATTAACTCCAACCTCCATAGAGTCTTGAACAGTATCTCTCCCAACAGTATCTCTTTGGTCAAAGAATGACAAAGTTGTCCGCTTTGTGACAGCTCATGCTCACTGACTCCCTGCTGTGTGACTGCCTTGACATGATGCCCCACAGAAATGAAAATGTTCAGGCTTGGAATATTTCAATTTAGGAAGACACTAGGGCCTACAGGGCAGAAAACAAGTCTTAAGTTGGCACTTCATTCTTAGAAATGTATCTTTAATATCTCTTACTAAGCTCTGGGAACTGATGATCAATATTATTCCTTTTCAACTAATTTGGGGGAGCTTCTCTCTACATGCCTATGGAGTTTACAAAAATTTCTGAACTTTATAATCTCCTGTCAGGAGATGTTTAATAAAGATTAGTCGGAATGTCCAACTTATTTGTTGACTTCTATCATGCCATGCCCCTAGGATTGCTTCAGAGACTCTGCTCCCCAAATCTCTTAATTTATGCAATTTTGGTCAACATGAGAGGAGGGACTTTTCTAGAGGTGATCTTTTCATTTTTAAACTTAAATAAACCTCTAAAGCACGTGTTGAGTACTTCCTGCGCAGTCTAGAGTTTTGTTCCTATGAATACCCCGAATTCTCACAACCTAAAAAAAAAGGAGTATTTTATTCCTAAATCCTCTAAGGTCCTGGAAGTCCATTGGAGCAGTTCAATTTCTTGTTTGGCATTGCTTACTATAACCAAACCAAATCCCTGGGCTTCTAGCCATAAAACTCAGGCTTTCTTCACTTGATCATCATGCCTGCTTTCCTTTTCCTGCCAGGAATTATTTCAAGTTTCTATCCATGGAGCTTAAATCATCAATCCCTCCCCCCTTCTCTTCAGGAGACAACCATGTTCTTACCCTTCTCCTACAAGGAAGATTCACTGAAGTGTACTGAAAGCTGCTCAGACCTGAACTAAGAAATCAGCGCACGGAAGAAGACACACCGGTTTGGGGTGCCGGTGCTTGGCTTGGGAAGCCAGGAGGGAGAAGCCATGAGCAACTGTTGAGTGTGGTCCACATCACACAACTGCATCTGCTCTGCCATTTTTACATTTTTCTTCGGGCTCTTTTAGAAACAGATGGGCTACTGGTTGGAGTATTATCAGTTCCAAATTATGCAGCTGGAGCCTCCCAGAATTGCAGAAATAGCAATCTTCTGAATAATTCTCCTGCCACAAACAACTGTTGCTCTACTATAATAATCCCCTTCGTGGGCCTGGTGAGCATTCTCCCCATTCCAAGAGGCACAGTTCAGTCTATTTTCAACCACAAGGTCCTTTGGTATTAGGGCTAGAGAAATGCTTCAGCTATGTGGACCCCCTGACCTTTGTTTTGTCTTTGCTAATGCAGACACATCAGATGATAATCTTTGGTTTTATCTTCAGCTGTCACAAAAAAAGAAAGGAAGGAAGGAAAACCCAGATGGGAGCTGATTGAATGGAGTCTTTTCTCTAACGCATCAAGCACAAGGTGCCCGGATGAGGATGGAGCGCTTGGTTAACAGTATCCACTCTTATGCCGCCTCTGGGCACACCGCTGACCTTGTTAACGTGTT
Source organism: Nesogale talazaci (assembly GCA_004026705.1). Lineage (NCBI taxonomy): Eukaryota > Metazoa > Chordata > Mammalia > Afrosoricida > Tenrecidae > Nesogale > Nesogale talazaci. The sequence goes on along the minus strand of PVJH01023245.1, from coordinate 21,276 downwards.
TTGAGTAGAACGCCCCACAAGCAGAGAAGTTCAGGTGTAAGACCTTTGTTTTTATGGAAACAAAACACCCACCTCTCTGACCAGATGCTTTCCTTTACGGTGTGAGCATTTTGCAACCGCAATGACACTCAACTGGTAAAATGGAGCCTGAAAATGTTCACAGAAATAACACAAAGCAGGGCACATGGCTACTAGAGCCAACAGAACAGGCGGTAGTCGAGTTTAGTTTGCTGTTTTCAGAGAGTCCGAACAGCCCCCCTCTAGCCCCCTAGGGAAAGCAAGACCCCCTCCAACCCACCCACCAACCAACTAAATAATTTCATGCACAAAAGCAAGTATTGAAAAATATATTATGAACCAAGTAGATCTAAGGAAGATGAACAGCTTTTTGTGAGGACAAGGCTCCATGCAGGACACACCATTTTCCTGCTTTTCAAGTGCATAATTTTAATACCAGCTTTATTCACATACCACAAACTTGATCCTTTTAAAGTGTATAATTCAGTGGCTTTTAAGATATTCTTGGAGCTGCCTAACTATCACCACTACCTAACTTTAGAATATTTTTGTCACCCAAAGACATAGCCAAGACCAGTCACTCCCTATTCTCTCATCCCCTTAACCTCCGGATAACTACTAATCTACATTCTTGCCTGTCTGTTTCTATTGACCTATCCTGGCCATTTCAGATAACTGGAATCCTACGACATGTCTTTCTTTGTATCTGGCTTCTTCCAGTTAAAAAGTTTACAGCTTGTAGGCTAACAGCACTCGCTTTGTCAAAGATGAATTATAGTCCACTGTAGTAATAATATCCCACCTCCTCTTAATCCGTCGGCCATCTGATGGGCATGTAGGGTGTTACTATGATCCAAGGTGCGAGGGACATTTGTGAACAAGCTATAGTGTGGACACATGGGAACAAATGATTTGTCATGAAAAGTTCACTCTGTGGCAAAGAAAGGTAAGCAGACAATTTCATGCCAGTGAAAGACAGAGCCCTGGAAAGATCGTAGCAGGAAGAACAGTGAGAGAACAGGAGGGGTGGGGGGTCCAGCCAGCAGGCCAAGCTGGGGGATGTGATGGGAAGTCTATCTTCTCGGCACTGGGCCCTCTGTCCAGCAGCAGCAGCAGCAGCAGCAGCCACAGCTGCCCCTCTGGGGTCCCTCCTGACCGCTCTTGAAGTCTAGTTCCCATGCCCCCACCTCTGCTGCACATAGCTGGGGATGAACAAAATGGCACCTACCCACCACCCTGAAAAAACCCATCATCCTTTGCGATGTGCGAAGTGCAAAAACATGTCTCAGCCAAAGCTCGACACACACTCATTTGCAGTAGATGCTGCCGGGGATGAACACAACCTGGAATCCTATTTACACAAATGACCAAAGCAGGCCAAGGGGTGTATCAGACTGGTTAAATGGACTCCTTCCTTTCAGAGGCACCACTGCATCCCAGGAAAAACACGTGTGGTCTGAGTAAGCGCAGCAGCCAATAAAACAGAAACTCAACCTGTCGTCCGGAAATATTGCTCGAGAAGGACTTATGCAGTGAAAATTTAGTTGGTTTCTATGTTGATTAAATATCAAAGGCATTTTCCAAGTGTCTGAAGTGCTTGCCAAAGAGGTTATACATTAACTTCTTCACCCTCAAGTAAAATAATATTACAGGACTCAAGTGCCTAAGACTCGATTTATTCCCAAACGAGAGGTTCAAAAGATCAGTAATTATGAGGCTATGTAGGACAAAGAAATGTTTTGTGTCCTCCGAATTACCAGAGGTGGTTTGCTAACTAGTGCCTGAGGACAATGAGCGATTTACCCCCAATTCAGCTTTGTTCTCATTAGAAAGGGCTTCAACCGAGCTGAAAGGCAGCCAGAGCCCAACAACCCCTGTTGTCTTTTCACAATGGGCTCTGCCACTTTTTTTTAAAGGAACACAAAAATCACAAATAGCACCGTTCTCAAACACAATATTCTCATACTGCACATATATCATCACGATCTTTTCCATTAGGAAAATTACAGCCTCAGAATTCCTTGCAATAAATAACAAAAAAACCAAAACAAAACAAAAGAACAGGCATCAGAGCAGCAGCATCAGATTCTGGGAGGCGACGCCACTAACCCTTTAAGTCATGCAGTATACACTGCTGCACTGCCTTTCCTGTAAGCAAAAGACTACACACACACACACACACACACACACACACACACACACCATTACCACCACCACTGTCACCACCTAGTCAGGGTCTCCACCTACGAAAAGATAGCAGAGACAGTGCCAAGCATGAGCTTAGAAAGCTCAGACAGACATACACAGAAGAAAAGATAGGATTAGCCCTCACATCCTCAAACTGCAGCTTGCAAACCAAATCCCCAATCCAAACGACTACACTGTCTGCTTCTGTAAGGTCCACGAGTTACATCATCCTCATCATCGTTGTCGTCATCATCGTTGAAAATAATATGAGGAAAAACATCAACAGAGGACGATGTCATGATGCAAGAAAATGATTTAAAATTCAAATTTCAGAGTGCAGAAATACAGTTTTATAGGAACACAGGTAAGGCTGATTTGTTTACATGTCTGTAGCAGCTTCCAGACCACGACCCTGGTTTGAGTAGTTGCAGAGAAAAACCATGTGGACCATGAAATCTAAAATAATTACTCTTGGCCCAAAAAGGAAAAAAAAAATCAGACCCCTGTCTAACCCCTGTCGAACATAATGCAGTGTATATTATCCCTCAAACCTTTGGTGTGGATTTCCAGAAAGATGGCAAGTTGTAAATCACCTATCACCAGTGGGAAGGTGGTGGCAGGATGCTGTATCTATGAAGAGGTAACTTTTGAGTAGGGTAGTGGTGTTTCCATGGTAGAATTATTACCTTTCATGCAGGATAACCAGCTTCTATTCCCAGCCAAGGTCCCTCACACACTCAGCAGCCCCCTCCCTGGGCTGTCAGTTGAGAGTGGTGGACTGCTATGGTGGTGACCTGGTTTCAGGGTAAGACAGTATTAAGAAAGAGCAGGTGATTGACTCCCCCCAAAAATCTGCCCATAGAAATGCTATCCATTCAGCAGTCTGATTCTCCCGATGATCGTGGGGTGGTCCAGGACAAGGCAGCACCCATTATACCATTTGTTACCAATCGAATGGCGTGGTGGGGGACCACAACTCCTCAGCAGCGGATAATATCCCCCAGCTTAACCCAAATTCTAGTTTCACATGAGAACAAGAAATAACCAGCATGCCACGTGTACAAGGCTGAGCATTTTTGCTGACAAATGACTTGTCTTCTTTTTTATAAATTTTGTTTCAAGTAACTCAGTCTTATCAGTGAGCACAAGAACACAGTAGTTGCCCACAAATTAGCATTTAGCACAATTATCGACAAAGGGGACGAGGAATCTATTTACATTTCAAATCATCTTCACTCCATTTAGCCCGGAACTTTTTTCAAGTAACAAACACATCCAGGCACACCAGGATAACTACTTCTTATCAAGTTGGTCCTGACGCCATTTTAATTCACCCTTTCATAATAGCGCTGTTGTGTATGGGGGCGGAGGAAAGAGGCAATGGGAGAAACAGAATAGCTAATGAATAGGATTTAGAAGCATGGCAAGCTCACTGACAATGGCCAAAGTGTTATGATGTTGAAGTTTCGTTAATTGGATGTGTTCATCAACCACTCCTTTCATTAACTCTCTCCTGCCCTTACCCAAGAAGGTCGTGCGCTCTGCCTTTTGCATACTTTTGAAAGTAACATGCAGAAAAATGTCTGAACCTGCAGACATATATAGGCCTGGCAGAAGTCATTTGTACACAGGCATTTGCCTTGGCTGTCAGGAGAAGGTGAGGCATAGAGGGAGCAACGTTATGGAAACTTCTCGGCTGTCATCCAAATCCTTGAGGGGTTCATTTGCTGGGTCTGGGGGCTCAGGACTCTAGTCCTGGGGCACATTCACATTGCGTGGTCCACACAGTAGTAGAAGTTCCACATTCTACTTTGGGCAGTGGAGAGCAGGGTGTGAGGATGTTCAAATCTTGTGAGGTCCCATAGGAAGTGTCACCTGGAAGTGTCTGGTGGAAAGAACGAGGGAAACAATTAGCCCGGTGGACTGATGGGCTCTCCATGGACACCAGTCTCCATGACCCTGACATCACCACCAACAACCCTGAAAGGAGTCACGTCGGAACCACAGAAGGAAGGTGGGTGAAAATGCAGAAGCAAACTCAGAATCGTAGAGACCAGCCTGAGAGAGAGAGAGATTGCGGGAGCCTTTGAGGCTGACTCGTGACTATGAAGATCAAGTATCAAACACGCCCATAGCCTCGTTTTCAAAGACTCACAGTCAGGTACCAACATAAGTATTAGACAGCTAAGAACCGTTTCTAAACATGAAACCTGTTTTTATTCTGAACGAAGACTGGTTTTGCTTCGAAATAAAATTGGTTTTAAAGTAAAACTTGCGGTTAAGACAAAACATGAGTTCGATAAAGAGAAGACCTAAGGAAATGACGCATAGAGAAAGCCCTCCCCCTTTTTTACATATAAAAAGACACAGCTGGCTTGATCTGGTTTGCAACATTATCTGTACTTTTTGTTTGCTCATTTGGGGTTTATTTCAAGTTATGTCATTGGGGTCACCCACTTGAATTTTTGTTGTATATTTTTCTTCTGTTTGGTATATGAAACCCAGGATTGATGACACTATAAGGACAACAAATTGAACAAAGGGTTCTATGTGGGGATAGTTTTCTCCTGAGAATTCTAGGAAATCTTGCGGTATTTCCCAATTGGAAGAGGGAGACTTGACTCAGTCTCTTGAAGACAAGATGACTAAGCAGACAACATGGCAGCATGAGATAGACCCTGAGTCCTGGAGACTGGAGGAGCCAGAGGAGAAGCCACATGGACTTACCCTGATGGAACCAAACCTCTGGGGCGAGAGAAGCCACATGGAGACTCCTACCAGGCCTGAGATGCTTAGGAGGCCACAGAAGTCCCCTACCAATGCTGAGATGCTTCTACCGCCACTGGCTACTGCTGATGGACCCTGAGCCCTGGAAGCAAGTCGTCATGAGGAGACCCCTCCCAGCACCGGAATGCTTCTACTGCTGCTGGACACACAAGACTCTGCACCCACTGGCCTGTGATTGTCCTGGTGTCATTGCATGTGCTTTGTGAGTTGGAAGGAGACTTTATAGTATCGAACATAAGGGCTAATATCAGACTTATGATCTTGGACTGGACTGGGTTGGGATGCTTTCTCAAATTTCCATTTCTCTTGTATATAAACCTTTCCCTTATATCCATAAGCATGCTTGTAAATTTGTTTCTCTAGTCTACCCAGACTAACATAGGTTCTGTGAGGTACAGTGGAGGGGGGTTGATGGAAGAGGAGGTAAAGGGGACCTGATGTCAAGGAGTTCAAGAAAGAAAAGAATGCTTTGAAACTGATTGTGGTAGCAATTATACAACATTGTTTGATGTGATTGAACTATGGAGTGGTATGATATTTGTATTAGTTCTTAGCAAAATGGTTTTGGGGGAAAAGAAGCCAATGACATGTAAGCATTGCAATAAAGACCATCAACAAATACACTTTTAAAAAGATAGCTAGTGTAGTATTTGCTCACTTTATTACCCCCAAATAGTCCAACTGTCTTGAGAATTCTGAGTGTTCCAAGCTGGATTTTGTTACCTGGGAAAGGAGGCTAGCCAGAGACCAACTGAGGTTGTTGTAGGTGAAGACCTTTGTGCCGGGCCTCACCTGGCACCTATACCAGTTGGATGGGCATTATGAGTTGCAGAAGGAAGAACCGTGCATCTTATTCACTGGACCAGAAACCACACACCAGAGATATTTCCTTCCACTTTCTGTGCTGTCCATCTAAATGGCTAACTATAGGACCGCCCATTTCTGCTTTCCTTCCTTTTAACTAAATCACATAGGGCTCCATGAACTATTTTATTGATTGTGTCATCCTGGTGGACAGATACATCTGACATTGTGGAAAGACACAATTTTATGTAAGTCATTTTATGCAGCTTGCTCAAAACAACCTTAGCTGCCCTTCAGCTCTGGAACAGAACTTACCTTCATGGCTCAATTTTTGGCTGAACAATAGACAGATGTAGGACAAGAACAGCAACAGTAATGCGGTATGTGCTTACCTTAGAACACCCAGCCACCTAAGTGGTTATTCAAGGGCAAAGTTCGGAAGGATTAGGAGTAAACAGAGGAAGGAGAGAGGAATACACAGAGAGTAACTGAGATGATTGATGCTACATTGAAGGACTGCGACGGATGGTAGGAAACAAAAGGTAGGGACACCGTAGTAGGAAGAAAAACCCTTTATTCAGTAAATCTTCATCCGATTTGCAATGAATTGCTTTGTAAATGGTTTAACCAAATGCCATAATCTGAACATCGCTCAAAGAGCCCTGACTGGGTAGTAGTGTAAAGCACGTGGCTGCCAAGGGGGAGTGGGGCAGTTTGAAGCCACCAGTGGATCTGCTTACAGAGAGGACAGCCTTGTGGGGCAAGGAGAAGCTTGGTAGTGTGAGGGCACTACAAGTCAGAATCCGTTAGGTCCCAGTGAGTTTCATTTTGGCTTTTAAACATCACTCAGTTCATGTCCATGTCTAATTATCAGGCAGACCTACTATGTAATTTTATTGTGGAACACAGGAGTTAACCAAACCATAGGATTCTGCACACTTTCGAATGATGAACTCCAAACAAAGATATTTTTTCCTAGCTGATCTTGTCTAACAATCATGCTACCCAAATCATCGACGTCCCCTCCACCTTCTCCAGGAGCTCTTTCACGTGTACTGCCACGATGATGGCCGCCTAATGTTTAATAAAAGTTTGCTCACATTCAAAATGGTCAACTCCTTTAATTTTTTTGGTCATCTTGTAAAGTAAATAAACAAATACTGAGTCGATGGTCACACAGGTGGCTGGGAATCTATGGAAAGCCCAGCTGGCATTTCCGTGTGCCTGTGAGTCTCACATCCCATCGCTGGCTGTCAATCTAACAGCAACCTGGTTGAAGGCTCCCTCCATGTCCTAGGCCCCCAAAGCCACTGTCTGGGCCAAGAAAGTGCTGATTAAAGACACCCAGATTTCCTCCACTGTGTACAATACAAGTCATTTCAAGCTTCGAGCATATGAAGATGGCCCTCGGGACTGGTTTCAGGGCAACCATGCTGCCCATGACGTGTATGTGCCCATGCATACCCTCATAGGGATGAAAACCTCCAATTTCCCTTAAAACAGACTCTACCAGAGTGATCACCTATAGTCCCGGAAAACAAATCCTCCTGAAACACTAAATACAGCAGGAGTTATACTTCTACAGAATTTTTTCACATGACTGAAAAAGGCAATTATTATTCCCAACATTATGTAAGGGTAGACGCTAGTCTACTTCTCTGAACAAAGAAGGAGCCTGCAGAATTAAGAAATAGCCAAATCTATCTCTGTTTTGACCCATACCCCACTGCTACCCAGCAGATCCCCACTCAGGGCGACCCTGCAGAGGACAGGGAGAACTGACTTCTAGGGTCTCCAAGATTGGGAATCTATATGGAAACAGAGCGTCCCAACCTCCAGCTCTCTCCCACAGAGTGTCTGGGATGATCCAACAGTTGACCTTTCAGCAAGTAGCTGAACATGTTCACCATTGTCCTCTCCTAATTTTATCAAGACTTTGAGAAAAGTATAAGCAAATGTGCTAATGTTCTTAAAAGCACGCATCGTGGATTAAATGGTATTCCCTCAAAATGTGGGCCACCTTGGCTGAACCATGTTTCTCAGTGATTTGACAGTTATGTGATGATATCATTCGGCAGTTATATCGTGAATCAACCATCCCCCATGATGTGATCTACCAAAAAAGGGGGAGAGCAGTGGGCAAGACAAGAGAGACCAGAGACCATGATGAAGGAATAGCAAGGAGTACTGTACATCTTTTGGACCTTGGGTCCCTGCCCTGAAACCTCCTAAACCCAGATAAAAATCAGTGCCAAGAAGACTGTGGAAATCCTGATTATTGAAAGGAGAGACAGAGTTTTAATAAGAGCCAATAGACAGAAGAAGAAACAAGACCCCCCTCAAGCTAGCATCATAACTTCAGACTGCCACCCTCCGAAACTGTGAAAGAATGAATTTTTGTTTGTATTTCCATGAAAAAAGCACTATATAAGGAGTCCTAGTGGTACAGCCGTTACCTGTTGGGTGACTAACTGCAAGGTGAATAGTTCGAAACTAGCAGCTGCTCCAAGGTAGAAAGAAGGGGCTTCCTATTCCCCAAAGAATTGCAGCCTCAGAAACCCACAGAGGCTATTCTACTCTGTCCTATAGGGTCACGATAAGTTGGTATTAACTCAAGGGCAGTGAAATTGTTTGTCAGCCTTAGCATGTCAACAGGCAAACCAAGGAGAAACAACCATATTTGAAAAAATCAACTAATTTGGATTATTAAACAATACAAATTATTTGGGAAAGAGCAAAGCCAAATTTATGAAGGGACTTTATCTTCTGGGCCTCAGTTTCCCACTCTGGAAATTGTGGGATTCAGTGAATTGAGACACCAAAGCGGCAGACGCACTGTCAGTGTCTGAAGGGTTTAACATCATGTCATTGTTACCTTTATTTCTAACGTCTCAAATCCATCTTCTTCAAAATAACCCAACTCTGTAGGTGCATACAGAAACAAAATAAGCGACTCCTTAAGGAGCACAGACCCAGACAAATAAAAAGGGGGAAATTAGACACTGCGCAAGAGTTTCTGGGATTTGTCATTAAAGAGCCATGCACAATGCAACCATAATTTAGAACGAATCATAGAGGAGCAATGCTGAACATGGAAAGATGTGGGGTAGGAAAGTGAGGGAGGAAAATGAAGGACTCCATTAAAAACAAGGTCACCGTTCGGTGGTGCTAACAGCTAACATGGGAATTCAGGCCATTACAGAGGAATTTGCTGGCTGTCTCACATTTCATTTTAAAGGTTTTTATAATTATTCAAGTTTCCTGGCACAATCATCATAGTGGAGGCCACAGAAATGCTGGGACGGTCACCAAAGCTGCCCCAGAAGTTGGTCGCTATCCAGGGTGTAAGGACCGCAATTAGACGGTGGTGTTTCCAGGTCAAAGGCATCAGGTAAACTTCTTTTCCTGAATTCTCCCTGGAGAGCCCAAGCTCTCTCCTCCAGGCACAGCCTGAACTGGATGAACTCTGTCACCCTAAATACCATCAGATTCCTACGAGAGAAGACCAGACAGAGAAAGTAGTGATCTCTTTCACACATTGCCTTCTGTCCCCTCGAGCTGTGTCAAAAGAACGATGGGGAGTCCAGACACTTTCTAGCATAGCCCTAGTAGAGTTGCCAGAGTAACTCTCCAGGGTGAGTTTAGGATGGGCTTCAGGGTTCACAATGTCAGGACTGGGCAATGCGGACATTACTTATACTGTGGACAGCAGGTTCCATGGAGAGTGGCGTGGGGTTGTTGGTGGGACCGTTCTCTGGACAGCATGAGCAACTTACACTTAAGCCCATGCACTGCTTGCTGATATGAGTTTGGGGTGGGAAGCCATTGGCTACTTCAGCTGTTGACCTTTCTCCAACTCCTCTGGTCCTTTCTAGTTGGTTTGTGTGTTCACTCCCATTCCTTGGTTAGCCAACTAAAGAGGTGATTGTTAAACACAAGCAATGTGTCCAAGTTTCTGGTCCAGGAAGCAGATGGCCAACATGACAGGACAACAGCCAGCCGCAGCCCTGTCGGGATAAATGCAAGAGAAACAGACCTACCTGGAGTGTGCCATTCACTTCTTCGCAGAGACTGAGCTTGCAGCTACACTCAACACCCTCCTACCATCACATTATGCCTCCTCCTCCTCCTTCCCTGCTTTCCCCAAGCTCTTATTCATCCTGGCTTGAATGAAGTCCTCAGGCAGTGTCACAGTTAGATCATGAGCTTTGCAACCAAGTTTGCCTCTAGCTTCCACCACGTGCAAGTGATCTTGGGAAGAGTAATGACCCTCGCAGTGCATCCCTTTCCGTCTCTGTAAAACGGGAGGAAATCAGCTGGCATGGAGGTTACAAATTGGACTGCTAAGGGCAAAATCATGAGTTTGAAACCACCAGCTGCCCCCATGGGGAGATGAGGTTTCCTACTCCTGTAGAGTTACAGTCTCAGAGACCCACCAGGGTCGTTCCATAGTCTACAGGGACCCTATGAGTCATAATCAATCTGATGGCAGTAGCTTTGCTTCGTTTTTAATCCTCTGCTTGAAGAACAAAGGAGCTACTGTCTGTAATGAACATGCCTACCAGTATACCCCATGGCATGAACCATTATCACTGAGTGTCTGAAGAGAGCAAGAAACTTCCATCATTGTTCCAAAGCCATTCTGCTCAGTGGTTCAATCACCTCCAGGGATAGGGTGATAATCAAGACTTTCATTCCTGTGCCATCATTCCCATGCCTGATTGCCTGCCAAGCACATATTCTTCCTGGTCCCATAAATTCTTCAACTCAGGTCCCCTTGGAGCACACTGCTTCCCTCTCACCATGGGCCTCTCACCACTACCGGGAATGCTTTGGCCAATTCTTCACACAGCTGTCCTCATTGTGGTCTCCTGCCCACTGTCACTTCCTCAAGGAACACGCCCCTGACCACTCTCTTTAAAGATCTCTTCCCCATCTCTCCATCTTTGCAAGCCATTCCCTATCTCGGTATCCTGCTGTCATTTCTTCCCAGCCAAATCACGAGCTCTGGGGTTGCCCTTCCCATTTACTTGTTCATGTGTTGACTAACTGGTTCTACTATCAGAAAGAAGCTCCATGAGACCAGGCACCAGCTCTGTTCACCGTTATCTCCTGGGAGCCTAGACACCAGGCTCATAGCTTATGTGCAATGCTTATGAACTACATTTGTATCATAAATTCCATGAGCTTCTGAACATTTTCTGTTAGGCTACACACTGTAAGGTCAGTAGTTTGAACCTGCTAGGCTTTCCTTAGGAAAAAGACAGGGCTTCTGCTCCCATAAGGGATTTCCAGCCTTCAGAAACTCACAGGGGCAATTCGACTCCATGCTTACAGGATTGCTATGCATCAGAATTGACTTGATGGTAATGAGTGTGGTTGTTGCTGTTGTTGTTTTGGAATGTTACATGTTGCTTCAGCAATAGCGACTGGAACACTTGGTAGGATACTTCAAGCAAAGAAGGTTGATGAAACAAGTACATTTGTGTGAAGTCTTGGAGCTGAAGGATGTGCTTATGGGATTTGCTGTGCTAGTGATTCTCCTTTTAAAGATGTCTGAACTTCTCATGCTATTTTTTTTTCTCAGAAGAACTAAACAAAACAAAAATGGAACAAAGACCGAGGGAGATACATGATGGCATATTGGGGCGATTGCAATGAATGAGGCGCACGGAGTGGTGACTGTAAAAAGGATGACCATCTTTGAAAACATCCACCTGATTCACAGAAGAAAAAGTTAAAAGAACCAAAGTATTCTTAACCACCTCCCCCACCCCACCCTCTTTGAAAGCCATGATGACCTCTATGACATCCCAGTTTATGGGACTGCACTTCAATGTGGGGTCCCCTCCTAGGCCCTAGTCTTCTCTTTCCTTCTGTAACCTCGCTGGGTTTTCCATCACCCCCACTAACACCTGCGATGACTACCTGGAACCGTGCCCTCAGCGCCAGCCCTGACCTCTGCGCTGAGCCGGAGAGAGGCATGACTCCCTGTGCACCTTCTCCCGATTACCACTGTCCACGGTCAGCACACGCCAGATGCAGCTCACTGCTCTCCCATCTTTCACAGCCACTGCAAGCGATGCCCAGAGCTTGAAATCCCCAGGGGTCACCGCTCCCTCCTTGCCACTCAGGTCTCCCTTTGAAGTGACCACACACTTTACTAAGAGCCTGTCACAAGATCAAAACCCATTGCCATCGAGCAGGTCCAGATCTACAGGACCGGGTAAGGTCCCTGGAGTCGCTGCCTGGGAACTACAAGGTCAGTGTTTGAAACCCTAGCTGCACAGACTCATGGGAGAAAGTGGAGGTTGTCTGCATCTGTAAAGATGTACCGCAGCTAGGAATTCCTATATGGAACCGCTCTGGAGTGGAAATGATTCAGTGGCTGTGGGTTTGGCTTTCGGGGGGATGGGGGGTGTGATTGGACGGAGTAGAACCACTTCACGGTAGACAAGTGAACCTTTCAACTCACTTGTGCCATCTGCTCTCCTTGTAGTTCAGAGACGCATTTCCAAATACGGCGCCCTTCATCCTGCTGCAGGACACCCAGTCTTGGAATCCTTCCTGCAGCCAACAGCGATTCCAAAGCCACGCCATGCTACTCCAGCACCCTCCCTGACCTGGTCAGCAGCCACTTACAGATCCACCTCCCTCCTCTGCTAACAACTCTGGATTTTGCAGAGCGCCACAGGGCGGCATCTAAGTTCCTGCACACCCACGAGCGATAGTGAACTAAAACGACAACAGCAGTTATGTGCCCCACTCCATAGGAACTGACGTGATTTCATATACTCCCCAGAACAGATTTTATTTTTGAAACATTGTATTCCCACCCACTGTGTGTAAGGATGGTAAGGCAGAGATGGGTCCAAGTGGTTTCCCCAAAGTCTCCCCACCCATGCCACAGTCAGCATTTCGAGCACTTTCCAGACCTGGCGCCCTCCCGCCAGGCTTTCCCGACTGACTCCCGACCTCCATTGACTCTCTCCACATCCTAGTCGTTCCCACTGTCTAGTAGGGTTATTATGAGGACGACGGAAGGTAAATAGAAGCACGAGGTGTGGCTCTTAGGTTGTTTCTCCTGCTCCAGAAGGGTTAGCCGGGGCTGGCTCCCCTCGTGACTTCCCTAGTATGTGTTGGGACTCTCCAGCAGGGACCTGTCGGCCCCCTCTTCACGTTAACAAGGCGTCTTCCTTCCGCACACTCATGGTCCTTCACCCCTCGACAGGGACTGAACACCCTCTGTGGTATGGAGACCTGAGAAACCCAGTCAGACCCCTGTCCTCGGACGCTCAGCCCGTGGGAAAGAGAAACAGAGAAATGCACCCGCCCCGCCCTCCCGTGACATATCAGCAAGGGGAGTGCTGACAGAGAGGGAGCACATAGGGATACACAATACCAGGGGTGTAGAGGGTAAGTGTGGGTGGGGAAACCAATGACAAGGCATGAATGGAGCATGAGCATTTAGCAACTATTTTACATATGTGGGAACATGTGGCTATTCCATCGTGCTTGGCTGCACTGCTTTTCTAACACCACTTCCTCTGTACAAAATCATCGCATTTCCATAAACGTTCACCTCACGATCAACACCCAGCAGCGTCCCTGTGTGAGTCGGGGTGAGCGAGCACATCCTCAAGTTTCCTGGGACTCTTAACTGCAGCCTCATAGACTCGCAATGTAAACCATCTACCAACTTTGAGAGCAAAGAAATATAAAATGTATTCCCTTAAGGAAAAAGAATCTAGATTACTGGTTTATTCAAAAGCAGACACTGCTTTCCTTTTATTTTTTAATCAAAAGCACTCAGGTAAACACACACCTGTGCCTTGCTGCCTATGAAGGAAACATATTTGCAAATGAAAGATTCCCCAACTACAGCCTCTAAAGCCGGTTCTCTCCCTCTCTCTACTCAGAAAGCAGAGTCAAAGGGTTCTTGTTGACAGGACTTAAAAAAAAAAAAAAGAGCAGGCCACAGCTAACAGTTGTTTGAGAGCCAACAAAACCGTATCTGTTCTCCCATAAATCCAGTTCCAATGGCCCAGATGCCCTCCCTGACCTACCTGCCACTAGCTCATCCGTCATGGTGGTGGCTGGGTGTAAGCATAACGAAAGCCAGATGCAGGAAGAGAGCCCAGACAGGGGCAGTAAACAAGGGTGTGAGGCCACTGCCGTGAATCACAGACCTGACTTGCTTGAGAAACATGGGATTGTCATCCACGTGGGGGCTCCTGAGAAGCCTTTGATTCAGCAGGAACAGACCTCCACAGGCTGGTGTAACAGAGGAGTCTGAAAGCTTTGGTCTTTCATGGGGCCAAGTCAAGATTCCAAACACCCACCAGATGAGAAGGGGCCCCGTTACAGGTCCTGTAGGAAGGGAAGTGTTTGAAGATCCCGTGGCTGGTGTGCGGAGGTCTATGTTATTGCCATCTGGTGCTACTGAGCCAGTTCCCACTCGTAGCAACCCCACGAGCACCCAAAGGAGGCCCCGTCCAGTCCCGCGCCACCCTCAGCCCTGCCATGTTGGAAATCACTGCTGCAGTTGCTCTGTCCATCCATCTACTCCAGGGTCTCCTCTCTTCCGGTGCCCCTCTGCTTGACCAAGGATGATGTCCCTCTTCCAGGACTTGTCTCCAGATTCCCGCAAAAGCCGAATACACCAGAATACAGACACCATCACCTCTTGGATGAATTTCCCCAGCATACCGGTCTGATTTCTGTCTCTGCCAGAAATGGGGCATGATGACAGCACTGATGGAATCCTCCCTCAACTTTCAGACTCAACACCTTCGCCCCACCTGTCTTTCTTTCCTTCATGCTTTCCTTGTTCAAGCTACTCCACTGGTCTGTCACCAGTTACTAGTCCAATGAGCAATAACAACCCACCAAGGCACCTCTCTCTGTTGTCACAGTGGTCTATTTAAACACAAGAAGGGGAGTGTATTTTTTTTTCTCAGGGTCTTAGGCAACAGGATAGCATCATCGGCTACATACAGTTCACTTTATCTAATCTTAAACTCCAGAGAGGTAGCAATTAAAGGAGTTTGCAGATAAAAGGGGGCCTTTGAAAAGTTTACTGGGAAATTCAATTGTCTTTTTTTTTTTTTTTTTTTGGGCATCACTGCTCTCCGGTGGTGGGAGTAGGAGGCCCAGCCCCACTGCTGGAATTGAACCTCCGTCCCAGTGGGCCGCAGTCCCGCGCACAACCACTACGCCACCGGGGCTCAGCCCTCAATTGTCTTTTAATTCCCTTTGTCTATGAACCTTTCTGAAGCTCCTTCGTGTGTGTATGTGTGTGTGTGTATATATTGGGGTGGTGAGGTTTGTGAGCATTGATGTGGGAGTAGCATAGGTGTAGATAAGATACCAAGAGTGTATGTGTATGTTGAAAGTGGCAGATGTGAGTGACAGGGGTATGTGTTTGTATGTTGGGGGTGGCAGGTTTGAGTGTCTTAGTGTGGTATGTGTGTTAGGGATGGTCTTTGCAAATTAGATGGTGTGTACATGCTAGACGTGATAGTGCACATGGATGTCAGGTGATGTTTGTGTGTTAAATATGTGTGTGTGTGTGTGTGTGTGTTGGGAATGGCATCTGTGAGGTAGGGATGGTAGTTTTATGTGCCTGTGAGGGTAATGGGTGATAGTGCTATGTGTGTATTGGGGTGGCAGACTTGTATGCATGTTAGAAGTGAGTGTGTGTGTGTATGTGTGTGTGTGCGCGCGCGCACATGTTTGTGTCCTGGAGGGTGAAAGCTCTTTCCGAGATGTGCTGCTCACAGCTGGTCGAGAAGACAATGGAAGGGCAGCTTGACCCATTAGGAGAGCTGTGTTTGTACGACTCACAGAGGAGAGATGTCCGCCTGGGTGCTCCCCCAGTCTGCTGAGGGCCGCTGACAAATACATCTCTTTGCTCACTTGCTTTTAGGTAGGAAGATGAGAAGGAATCCCTTTAATCAGAAAAAGGAGTGACTTCTGAGTGTCGAGTGTAGCCACTGGGTGTTTCCTGCTTCCATGAAAGTCAGTTCTTTATGTCCCTGCCTCTCATGATGGGTATTTCAAACCTTCCAAAGGTTTCAAAGGCTTACAAACAAAGCTACCCTCTCCAGCTGTGCTTGCTAAGGCCATAAACCTTTGATACCTAGACATGCACTACAGATATGGGAGGGGTGGGATGGGGTTGCAAACAGATGGAAACCAAGTTGAGAATAAAATGAGAAATGGAATCCTCAAGAATTCTCCAAATGCCCACTTTACCTGTTTTATTTTTCAGAAACGAACTTTCCCTCTGTGGCCCTTTTCTGTGCTCAACGAAATGCAGGCTAGAAAAGTCACATGGACTTGTTTGTCCCCTTTCCCATTCAATGATACTCTCAGTGCTGGCCCCAAGGTAGGAAAGCAGGGAGGAGCCACAGTGGTACCGCGAGTTAAGTCTTAGGCTGCTAACCAAAAGGCCAACAGTTGAATCCTCCAGCCACTGGAGAATTTTGTGTGGGGAAAAGGAGGTGGTCTCCTTCTGGGGCAACATATAGCCTTGGACATGATGAGGGCAATTCTATTCTGTCCCATTGGGCAGCTATGCCTCAGGACTGACTGAAAGGCACTGGTCTTTTCAGAGGTAGGGGACTCTTCCCCTGATGCCAAATCAAACTCACTGCCAACCACTCACAACTGACTGTCCTGAGCAGAAGAGACTAGAATGTGTCTCTGAGAGTTTACCCTAATTCTCTATGAGATCAGAGAGCGTCCTCTTTCTCCCTCAGAGCGGCTGGTGTGTTAGAACTGCCGATCCCTTGAGTTGCTTAGCAGCCACCAGGACTCCTTCAGTGATTTCGAGCTCACAAAAACAGGGGTTTGTATGACATTTACCCAAACACTGACCTCGGTGACACATGCAACAGAAAAGCCCCAGTCCTGGGGTCTACACCGGTATCTCATTTGGTCGTGTGTATGTGGTACCCAGTGGCCCACCCTGACCCGGGAGGACCCAAAGGGCCATGGGAACGTTCTGAGATTAAAAACAAAAATTTAGTTGAGAAAATTTTGTCCACACATCTCACGGCCCCGGTGCACAGGATCCCGCCCTCTATCAATAGACTGAAGTGGCAGAGTTTGGATCTGGGTCGTTGTACTGCGGCATTGAATGCTGGCCTCCTGAGCCTTTCCCCATGCATCTCTGCTTGACACCCACTGCCATGAAGGAGTGATTGTGGATAGATGCCTCTTCTCGATGCTAAACAGAGAGGGGTCCTTTAAGGATGGGGATGACAAGAGATGACAAATAACTGCAGCAGCAAGGATACTTACTTGTGTGTCTAGGATACAAATCATTTCCCCAGCTGGATCACACTCTCCGATTTTACAGACGTCAACTAACATCGGGGCAGGGCGGTGGAAAAGAGATGGTGAGACTCTTCTGACGGCGACCTCCTCCAGCATGTAATTGTGTTTACGATGCGAAGGTTGGACACATGACTTTTACACAACTGCAGTTCTATGGACAGCTGACTCTTCTTTGGCCAATATGTAAATCTGGGCCTCAGGACTTGGCAGATATGTGACCGTGGGAATGTTCAAGCCATCTCTCTGTGCCTGCGTTACCCCCATCTGATCAATGAAATCATCTTTTTTAGAAAAGGACCCATTCCCTGGGTTTTTCTTAAGCTCACCAACAAAGTACTGAGCTGTAGGCTTTGTGTTAGCCCACACCTTTCACGCACCAGGCACTGTCGTATTGTCTTTATAGACATCCTGGATGGAAAACATACCCCATCCACTCACTGAAGCTCAAACCAAGCTCAATGCCACTGAGTGCCGTCTGACTCACAATGACCCTACAGGACAGAGTAGAAGTGCCCCTGTGGCTTTCCAAGACACAACTCTTTATGGGAGCAGAAAGCCCCATGGGTCTCTACTAATCCGGGAGATCCATTTCTTTCTGCTTCAATTTTCTCATCTAAAAAAATGCAGGAAACTATCTCCCTGACAAGGACGAAGAAGAGAGACCTGGCGATCTATTTCAGAAGATCAGGCAAGAAAAGACCAACGCACAAAGGTCCAGTCAGGGGATGCTGAAGGGGTGGGCAGCATTTCAACCTGATGGGCACACGGTCACCTTGGGTCAGAGGCCAATTCCAGAGCCACCAACAATACGAGGATGCTCTGAAGTTTATGGGATTGATACTTAGCGTCTACAACCGTGGTTTCCAGTCAGCATATGATTAATAAAAGCTAACAACTAGTGTTCACACACATCTATACGGGAGCTAAAAATACACCATGGAAAAAACCTGAGAATCGTGCGCTATTTGGCGGAAGGCGAAGGGGAAAAGAAGAGGGCTGTTCCACAAAGCTGCGAGACAGAGGTAGAAATAAAGCCTGCCACATCCCTCTCCACGAGTCCCACACAAACTCAATTCAAATTCCATTTGCACTCAAGGAAGACTCAGTGGAGAGCCCCAGAGGCTGGATATCCTGAGAGTCTCCCTTCCATTAGTTTCCTTCCCTTTTAATCAGTTTAATCTGCATTGGAATGGAAAGGGGGAGGGAGTACAGAAAGAGGGCCTAGATTTATGGCTCTTGTTTAGGCAAACCACTTCGTCTTTTAAAAAATTTTACTTAACCTTGCAGTGGAGGGGTGTGGGGGAGGAATAAATACATGGCCCAAGGATGGACGGAGATACTCTTGTCTGTGAATGTGGAAGGACCAGAAGCATCCGCAGTTGGTGTCATTTCTCTTCTTTGATGATTCATGACATATTTACTGTCCTCACTGCCAACCCTGAACACCATTTTCTTGTTAAGCAATTATCTCTCTTAACCTTGGATACACCTTTTTCTCCTCACCTATTTCTTCATCTAAACAGATTGAGCTCAGCCTTCTTATCTTCTCATGCATGTCTAACTCCCAGAGATTATGAGCTACTATTTCCGAGGAGGCCTCTACCGCTAAGAACTATGGCCTGGCATTGAAACCTTGAGAGGTCTAGAAAAAGTGTAAGCCCAATAAGCCATCTTAAAATCTATTCAAGTCGGTCAAAGACGATTCCAGCAGAAAGTCATAGACACAGGTAAGGAGTGAGCCCTTTGGACTCGGAGTGTATACAATTAAAAAAGGGGCCAGAAAAAAGGGCAAACAGACTCTACTAGCTGTTTGGAGAATGTGTGTTTAACTATTTGAGAAGTGTCTTAAAACAGTTTTATCCGTGTGTGTGTATGTTTGTGTGTGAGAGAGAGACTGGTGTGTTATATAGATGGGGGTCTTCTAGGAAATCAAACTTGTGACAACGTCCCCCACACTGTCCACGCCCCCCCCCCAGTCTGCTGTATGCGTTGTTTCCATAGCTGTTATCATTTTCCAACAAGCTCTGTAATTTACTTGTGACCTTAGCTACTGCCTGCTGTCCATATCCTCCATGAGGCACGTCCGTTCTAGTATTACTGGACCTCACTTGACTCGCAGTAGGTGCTCAGGGAACCTCTGATGGATGACTAAGTGGACGGAGGAGGGATTCACACACCTAACCATACATAAGTCAAAATACCAGGGGCCTTCAAACAGTTTGTTGGGAAATGGAATGAAAAGATGATGAGATTTCTCTATGAACTTTCTGAAGTCCTATCTGACCCCGGCCCATCACAGCCTCTACTTTCACTCCCTCCCTACCTGCACCCTGCCATAACTTTCTGGCAGGTATCATTTGGATAATATTGAAGTTTCTCTATAGGTTCTCACACTATGTTGTTGTTTCTTTCTGCTTTTAAGTCAGAAGAACTTTAATTGTCCCTTCTCTCTATGACCCCCGGTGTTCTTTGTGGTAGAATTTAGGTCTAAATGAGCTATTGTGGCAGTCATGCACTTGGTGTCAATTTCATGAGTGGGAGTATAGGGGTAGAGTCTAGCCTGTCAATCTGTATTTAGCCAATGAGACCTCTGGGTGGGCATGGCTTTCTCTGAGAATTCTGGGAAATCTCACGATATGCCCCGCATGGAGGTGAGAAACTAGAGACTCAGTCTCTTGGAGTCGGTCTACTGACAAGACAAGATAGTGGCATACTGATAGATCCTGAGTCCTGGAACCTGGAGGAGCTGGAGGAGAAGCCACGTGAGCTTGCCCTGATGGAACCAGGCCTCTTGGGCTGGAAAAGCCACAGAGACCCCTGCCAGTGCTGAAATGCCTCTACCGCCAATGGATACTGCTGATGGACCCTGATCCCTAGAAATAAGACGCCATGGGGAGACCTCTGCAGCACCAGGATGCTTCTACTGCTGCTGGATACACAAGACTGCACCCACTGGCCTGTGATTGTCCTGGTGTCATTGCACGTGCTTCATGAGTTGGAAGGAGACTTTATAGAGTGGTATCAGGCATATGGGCTAAAATTGGACTTATGACCTTGAACTGGACTGGGTTGGGATGCTTTCTCAATGTTCCATTCCTCTTGTATATAAACCTTTCCCTTATATCCATATGCGTGTTTATGAATTTGTTTCTCTAGCCTACCCGGGCTAACACTGTTATGAACTGGGCTTAAAATTGAAAGGTTGGCAGTTGAAACCAACCAGCAGTTCTGCAAGAGAAAAAAGGAGGATTGCTGCTCCTGTAAAGATTTACAGCCTCATAAACCCACAGGGAAGCTTTACTGGGTCCTAGGAGGTCACTCTGAGTCGGAATAGGTTCGGAGACTTTTTAGCTGGGTTAGGAATTCCCCAGTCAGAGATTGGAAGGGGCTTCAACAAGTTCACAGAAAAATTCCATTACTTTTCAAGCCATTTCCCCACAAACTGTAGGCCCTCCTTACCCGGGTGCTGACTTGATTCTCCCCCACTGTTCTCCCAGCCCAGGTGGTCATGGACTAGTGCTGAGGCCACTGGGCACTGGAGTTGTGTGAAGAGTATGAAGAGGAAGAGAGTTAACCGGTCATGTCCCATCCCTCACTGCTACCTAGCCTTGTGTGCTTCACGCTTTCTTTTCCTACCCGGTCAAATCTTTATTCATATTGTATTTCACTCCTAATTATACTGCAGAAAGCGAAGCCATGTGCTATGGGTAGTTCTAAATCTCCTTTTCCACAAACCATACGGTCTTGCCTTATTGTTCAGTGATGCAAAACTTCTCCCTTACAGAAGATGTATTAGCCTTGATCCCATTAATATGGGTCACTAATAGTCTCAGCAGTAATCCCTGCAAGGCACAGCCACCATGAATGTTAACTAAAACATACCTACAACCAACACTGCTCCCCCCTGCCAGAGCCTTTGAATTTATCAGCTAATAACCCACGGCACAATGTAATATTAATGAGATCAGAGAGGGCAGTTGAAATTATTTTCTCATAACTACTTGCTGAGGTTATGAAACAAAAATAACCGGAACTATCACAATGATATAGATTGCTACACAAGGCCCAATTACTCAGTGCACAGGAAACCCCACACATTCTGGAAAAGGTTGTCTTCATCAACATACACTTTTTTTT